>JABSTQ010009505.1:0-203268 GCA_013358835.2 Ixodes persulcatus
GATGGGAACGTTCGCGAAACACGAAAGCAAACGTTTGCCGTAAGTGCCGCTCTTCAAGTTCGGACCGTGACGACAAAGTGACGTATGACCACGTCCGACCTACGTAGCACACAGCGGAAGTCGCGTAACTAGATTAACTGCGGTATTACTCGACACACCCTACTCTCTGTTTCACTATGAGTGCGAGCTAGTGCGGGTGTAGGAGCTACAAGAACGTGCTCCGGGCTTTCAACGTCCCTGTCGAGCAGGCGCGCTTGCGCAGTGCAAGCCAACGTTCGTGCAAGCATTGTTCGGAAGGATGTGCTCGTGCTTTTAACTTCTCTTTCTACTGCACGAAGGGGAACAAGGTTTGGGCAAGATTCTAGAGCGTTGAAAATGGCGGCGATGCTTGATGCGCAACGATGGCTCGACCAACGCGTACAATGACGGGTTTTCCGCGAGCACCCGGTTGCCTCCGCGATGCACGACTACTGTTTCTTACGACAATACCGCTCGTCGAAAAGCACCGTGTGATTGCAGTGTGACCAGCTGCGCGACGAGAGACGCGACGATGAAAGATGATGGCCGCCGAGCAGCAGCTACTAATTGAATCGCACTGAGATTTTTCGCAGCGGGGAACTACAAAAGCGCGGTTGCCACCGATGATCACATAGCTAACGCCCAGTGGATGGTGATCAGAGCCGTGACGGCCGTCCTGAGTGTCGCTGTCAACCGGCTGGGAAGAGACGGCTGGGTCGACAAAACCCCGGACCGAGGCAGCTGAGGCATGTGCGAAAGAAGGCTTTCGTCGCCACCACGACAAGCACACCGACGTTGTGGGGTGCGATGACTGAACCTAGAATCTAACTGAACCTTCGTCACCATCATCATCGGTCTGAAGGAGACCGTCACCGTTCTGATGGACTCCAACATTTTGCCGCAAACATTACTTTGCCATTAACAACATGGTGGTAAGTTGACGTTAAAACTTCAGGGTTTCTATACATGGCTTGCACTGACGTCACAACAGCGGCCATCGTGGTGGTGTTGCTGCCGAGCGCGCACCTTCGACAGCATACACTTCGCACCATCAAACTTGGGATTCTCGGCAAGAACAAATAGAAGTGACCACCAGCACGAGGCGATGACGTCACGAGCAAGCCATGTATTGCTTCGAAGTTAGTGCACGCTTAGTACCTATGTATACAGTTGATCATTTGTTGCGGTTTGTAGCTACTGTCAATCACGCAATAAAATCTGGATGGGTTGCTGATGGCATTTTATTGTATCCATTAGATATTTTATCCTTTCACGTCAAGCTTCTGGAATTGAATGTCAGTCATCGGACAGTCATAAGAAACACTGTTCGATGCCCTGCAATGAACTACGAACAGGTGTGTCCTAAAATGAATCGTCAGTTGTTTAGACAGCGGGAGTTTAGTCTGACAGAGTATGGTAACATTGTTACCCACTGTAGACGAGAAATTTAGCCAGTGCAATTATGTGGATGGTTGTCATCTCCGTGGCCAAGAAAAACAAGAAAGATACAATTGTCCTACATTCAACACACGCGTGTTTAATGTAAAGTTTATGATACCAATTAAATAGATTGTCGTTTCAAACGTGACAGTAACCCATTGAAATTAAAGAGTAGTGTGAACTGGATTTTTGAAATTTGCCTGTGATACAGAGCAAACGCACTGTTGACTTATCACCATACCATCAAGCATAAACAATAAGCGGAAGCAGAGTAGATGTGTGAAGGAAAAGCTAGCATATGTGGTAAAGAAAGAACTGCTACGTAACGTGAAGAATGTCAGCAACTATCTTGCCATTGTGGTACGAGCTCAGTGGCTATGCACATGCTTATGGCAGCCTGTGAATGTAGGATGCTCCCCTTATGGTATCATCCAGTGGCGAAGCCAGGGGGAGGGGGGGGGGGCGAAGGGGGGGAGGCTTATGGGGCTTCGCCCCCCCCCCCCCCCTCCCCAAATTCGGCGGGCCCTAGAATATTCACACACATTTTGACACCATCCTCCCCCCCCCCCCCCCCCCGCACCCCAAGTCATGAACATCCCAGCCACCTCAACTTCCCTCCCCCCTCGCCCCCTCAAAAGTTTCTGGCTACGCCACTACGATCAACAGCACTCAATAGATAATCAACATTATCAGGATGAGCGAATTTTTTTTTTTTTTATTTTATGCACCATATAGGCAGTGTTTCTGTCTTTATATGCATGCAGGCAAAGCACACACTTCAGAAAACACTTGTGTGAAGGCTGCCTTCACAATGCAGCCCCCGTCAAACTTTCAAGGCGTTAACAAATTCCACAAATTAAATTTTCAACGAAATGCTTTAGTTTTGCAAAACGCTGGCAAACTTACATTGCGTTTTACATCATTCACTTTTGTCGTCCGATGAATCAGCAGTCAGCGCTACACAAACCTCAATGAGCTTGTCGTTTGTTTTCTTGCGGTTGGGGCGATCACTGGCGGTCGTGGCGGCGGCTCAGACCGTTGGCCGCTGCCTCCGTGCTCACAGAAGCGTTGGTCACTTCGTGACAAGGTGAGGTTTTGAATCTTGACGCATGGCAACGCTTAATGAAGGTCTATTACCGTCTTCATAATCTCAGCAAGGCTGCCATTACGAGCCACAACAACACCACCACTTTCAAGCTTCCTAACACCGGCACAAATAGAAGCCAAGTCTTGCATCTCGCCAAGTGTTATACCGGAGACGTTGAACGCCAGCTCACCGTGCTCTTCAATCCGGTCCTGCCATAGAATGGGCTCATCCAACAGCACGAAAGCATTCGTGTGCACGTTGATCAAGTTACCGATCGCATGTCAAACCCCAGCCGCGGTCGATCCGACGAGCATCGCGGCCATGTTCTTTCGAGTTTATCACGCCAAGGGTACGGTTGTCGAGTTAGAACAATGAAAATACTCTCGTGCATTCTTGTTCTTACGTCATTTTGTCGTCACAACCCGAACTCGAAAAGCGACTGTTAGCGGCATACAGAGGCTTTCTAGTTTCACGAACGTTCCCATGGCAAAGAGCGCAGAATCGTCACGCGCAATGAAGCCAATGGGATAGCGAGGTACCTATGTAGGGACGTTGGTAGGGACGTGTTTCTTTTTTTTTTGCACGAGCTTTTCTGCAAATAAAAAAGTAAGTAAAAAAGACTGCCCGAGATTATGCGGTCGCGTCCATTTCTTCAGCGCCGAAAGCAAAGAGCATGGCTTATGGGGACTACCGTCGTAATCAATGCAGTGAGCAAAAAGAGCAAAGCATTATTAAAACTGCCCGACGAAACGTTCCTGCATCATCCACAGCATGTTCACAACCGGTGCACTCTGCGTCAATCTCATGACTTGTCATATATTACCACAGAGTCGTCGTCAGCTTTGTATCCATTTGGAGTCTCCTTCACAGGCAAACAGGAAATTTCATTTGCAGCTTATGTTCACGGAGGCTTCACAAAGGATGATCGGTGTCGCAGCGTACCTTCACATAATAGTTTCTTCTCGTAGTACGATCCATATCGTGCAGAAACAGGGAAAGCAACGACGCAAACGAGACACAAACACCACAAGGACGTTACAGCGGTTTTCGCCATGTTTGTTTTGAAAGACCGTAGCGAAAGACTTCGAGAAAACAAGTTGAGATATCTTAGCTAAATTTACTTTACGTCATAATTTTTGAAATAATATTTCGTATTTTATAAAAGGATAACATTATTTTTTTCTGTTTCCTTCCATTTTCCGGAAGGTATCGTTTTCTCTGTTATTCGCTCGTTCTAACTCCCGGAGGAAGTTAGAACGAGCTTTCGTGCTGTTCGCAGCCTGCATGCATATAAAGACAGAAACGCATGCCTATAGGGAGTATTCACTGGCGGCCATAGCTGTGTGCGCGAATGCTGAGCGCGTGCTGACTGCGAGCTTCCACAGTTCTTTTGCAACGTGCATTCCGCACCATCAAGAGTGCCGGTCTTAGCAGCCTATTGATGTGAGCTTGTTCTGAGCATGTGCACTAAACATCACCCACGAATATGGCGTCCAGTGAATACTCCCTATATGGTGCATAAAATAAAAGAAATTTCGCTTGTCCTGATAATGTTGACTATCTATTGAGTGCTGTTGATCGTAGTGGCGCAGCCAGGAACTTTTGAGGGGGTGAGGGGGGAGGGAAGTTGAGGTGAATGAGATGTTCATGACTTGGGGATCGGGGGGGGGGGGGTGGTGGATGTTGTCAAAATTTGTCTGCATATTCTAGGGCCCGCCGGATTTGGGGAGGGGAAGAGGGCGAAGCCCCATAGGCCCGCCCCCCCCCCCCCTGGCTTCGCCACTGGTTGATACCATATGGGCAGCATCCTACATTCACAGGCTGCCATAAGCCTGTGCATAGCAACTGAGCTCGTACCACAATGGCAAGATAGTTGCTGACATTCTTCACGTTACGTAGCAGTTCTTTCTTTAGCATATGCTCGCTTTTCCTTCACACATCTACTCTGCCTCCGCTTGTTGTTGATGCTTGATGGTGATAAGTCAACAGTGCGTATTTGCTCTGCATCGCAGGCAAATTTAAACAAATCCAGTTAACACTACTCTTTAATTTCAATGAGTTACTGTCACTTTTGAAACGAAAATCTAATTAATTGGTATCATAACCCTTACATTAAACATACTTGTGTTGAATGTAGGACAATGGTATCTTTATTATTTTTCTTGGTCACGGAGGTGACAACCATCCACAAAATTGTACTGGCTAAATTTCTCGTCTACAGTTAATGGCTGGGAATCGAACAGTGTTTCTTAGGACTGTCCAATGACTGACATGCAACTCCAGAAGCTTGGCGTAGAAAGGTAGAATATCTAATTGATACAACAAAATGACATCAGCAGCCCACCCAGATTTTATTGCGTGAATGACAGTAGCTACAAACCGCAATAAACGGTCAACTGTAGACATAGGCACTAAGCGTGCACTAACTTCGAAGCGGTAGAAACCCTGAAGTTTTAACGTACTTACCATCATGTCGTTAATGGCAAAGTGGTGTTTGCGGCAAAGTGTAGGAGGCCTTCAGAACGGTGAGGGTCTCCTTCAGACCGATGATGACGGTAACGAAGGTTCAGTTAGATTCTAGGTTCCGTCAACGCACCCCACGACGTCGGTGTGCTTGTCATGGTGGCGACGAAAGCCTTCTTTCGCACATGCCTCAGCTTCCTCGGTCCAGGGTTTTGTCGACCCAGCCGCCTCTTCCCAGCCGGTTGACAGCGACACTCGCGACGGCCGTCACGGCTCTGATCACCATCGACTGGGCATTAGCTATGAGATCATCGGTGGCAACCGCGCCCTTGTAGTTTCCCGTTGCGCAAAATCTCAGTGCGATTCGATTGGTAGCTGCTGCTCGACGGTGATCATCTCTCATCGTCTCCGTCTCTCGGCGCGCAGCTGGTCACACTGCGATCGCACGGTGCTTTTCGACAAGCGGTACTGTCGTCAGAAACAGTCGTCGTGCATAGCGAAGGCAACCAGGTGCTCGCAGAAAACCCGTCATTGTACGCGTTGGTCGAGCCGTCGTTGAGCAACAAGCATCGCCGCCATTTTCGCTCTAGAATCCTGCCCAAAGCTTTTTCCTCTTCGTGCAATAGAAACAGAAGTTAAAAGCACGAGCACATCACCCCGAACGATGCTTGCACGAGCGTTGTCGTGTCACTGCACGAGCGTGTCACTAAATAAGCGTAGCTTATTTAGTGACACTAGTAGCTCCTATACTCGCACTAGCTCGCACTCATAGTGAAACAGAGATTAGGGTGTGTCGAGTAGTACCGCAGTTAATCTAGTTACGTGACTTCCGCTATGTGCGACGTAGGTCGGACGTGGTCATACGTCACTTTGTCGTCACGGTCCGAACTCGAAGAGCGGCACTTACGGCAAACGGTTGCCTTCGTGTTTCGCGAACGTTCCCATGGGAACCGCGTGGAATTATCACGCGCGCTGTGGCCAATAGGAGCGCGCGGTTCGTAGGGGGGAGGAGTTTTCGAGAAACACGAACGTGACCGTTTGTGACCAGAATAGCACCCCAGGCGATCGGTTGAGATCCCAAATTTTGTTTTCGGACTCGCGCAACGGGAGGGTGCTCCGTACCTGGTTGTAGCCATCGCGTGGAGAAAAATGTTTTCAGTTTCTTCAGATTTCCGCGAGACCCCAAAGCACGAAAGAACTGGATAAAAAACATAAGGTGAGTTTATGATAGATTGAACTCGCATCGCGGGTTCGATGGAGATCTTCACCAAAAGAGCACATCCACGGAATTTTATGTATTCTAAGGGGAAAAAAAAAGCAAAATACTGCAAAATCGCGATAGACATGCAATTCTTTATTAACCTGACAACCTCAATAATAATAATAATAAGCGACTTACCTCGACGGCGTACGATTTGTTTCTCATGCTGGCCTGCACTACGCAGGTAATGCACTTTAGGTCGTCGTCGTAACTGATCTGCATAACGTGGTTTTATTTTACAGCATTTTCACTCCTCTGAACTAAGCTGGGTTCTTCACAGAAAAAAAAAAAAAAACACATTGAGAGGGCCTCTACGGCCATGGCGATGCACTTGTTTTTGTCACTCGTTTACCGACGCCATTCAATGAAGACGCCCTCTGCAACAGAGGCCAGCAAATCTATCGTGCCGCCTGCTACCAAAGCAAAGCGGAGTGTAATCTCAGTAATAGATTTCATCGTTGCAATACGTACGACACGGAGACAAGAACATCTTCATAATTAGATATCAAAGAAGCTAGGTTGCTTACAAAAAATTATCTACTTCCTTGTAAGCGAAAATCTAGCCTCATGTCGAGTCTCCATACATTGGTCCATAGCAACGTCCCTAGCAACGGTTTGTTTGGACCCGGATGCCATGCTGTGACGTAGTCACGTACGGGGTCAATACAAAGAAATAGCCGCGAATTATCATCATCACCATCATCGTCGGTCTTCGGAACGCGCTCCCCGCATCTCATCGCAACACACAGACCTTGGGCAAGGAAGAAGTTGATCGAAATTTGAAGGTTCATCTTTCCAAGTCGCAAAAGGTAACACATGTTCGGGCACGTAAGTGAAGTTGAGAAAGCTGTTCTCATGCATGACGACAAAAAAAAAAAAAAAAAAAACTTCTATGTTTGTCTTGTAGGCACAGACAGTATCTGCAAAGGGCAAATATAGACTCCTACAAAATCTTGCGTTCTGAGGTATCATCCACTGAAACAGTGCAAAGATCGGACCATCGAATAAAAATAACGAATCAACAGAGGTCGACTTTGCGCTCTCTATTCCGATGATGAGAACAATGAAAATGCTAGTTTCATGCCGCGTGCTTCACATTTGACAGCGTGCTCTGAGGCGATTATGTTTCCGTTTCTGGTTTGGTTTTTAGCGCCACATGCGGAGATCCAGAGAACTGACTCTGCTCGCCTTTTTCTGCTGGCCAGTCGAGCCTTTAGACAGGACGGAGCAGAGCGCGCGAAAAATCTCAGAGGCCATATATGACCCAGGGATCCTGGGCTCAATCCCTATACCCTGTTAGAGGCGGGGTTTAAGCCGCACGTCCGGAGGCCTCCTGGCTCGTGACGACGACAATTCCCCGAAGTGAAGAACCCAGGGGTCCAGAGGAGGTGGGAGAATGGGTAACGTAACGAACGGTTTAATTACATGGTTGCGAGACAGTCGTCCAAATCAGAGAGAACAGTCGGAGCAGCCTCACGCTCCGCCTTATATAGGGTCCGTTTCTTCCTCACTCTCCGCCAGGGCAGCAGGTGCGACGTAGCAAACTGCCACCAAGTGCGTTGCAGCAAGGTCCGCCGCGTCATAGCCAGAAGTGCGTCGTAGCCATGGTTCTCCGCAGTTAGGCCATGCCTCTCTCCCCTTCCGGAGCGCACGAACCCACACGCACACACACACGCGTCCCGTTGACGTCACGGACGCGTTGAGACTCGTTTCGGGCAGGCCCCGACAGGCGGGCGACGGTCCTGAACACGTCGGGACTCGTTTCGGGCAGGCCCGGACAGGCGGGCGACGGTCCCGGACAGATCGTGACTCGTTTCCGCAGCGTTGAAACTCGGAAGAAGGTCGCCGAAGGTTCCATTCTTAACAGTCCCTCCGGGGCCAGGGAAAATTCGAATGGCCTGTGATACAATCGCTGGCCTGAAGAGGTGGGCGTGGAGTAGGCCTTGAGAAGACGCTGCAAGCACTAAATAAACTCCCAAACCTCTTACAACGGAGGCATCAGCGGAAACGTCCCCCACAACACCACGCCACACCGCAGTCAAACGCTCGGAATTCGCCAGAGACCCGCCAGACTGGATTACGGATTACCAAAATATGGTACAATTCCGGGACTCGAGACCCCCTGTCGCCAAAAAAAAACTCATTTTTCCAACCAAGTCACAATGAACAAAATACAAAACTCTTCGCAATTTGTGAGGTCATTTTGGGGCTTTAACGAAGTGCCCCCACTTTGATCCTCATTCCCGTGGATGACGAAGACCTCTGAGATCATCCCTACCGCTTTTCGTGATGTCAGAAACATCTGCTCAACCCATCGGCATTGCCGTTAAATTTGCCTTTCCTTTTTCTTACGCTGAAGTCATAGTGATCGATTTTCACGTGATTTCTAGACGTGAAAATGCGGTCCTTATAGCGCCGATAAAACAATCCGCCTTTTTCATGCCCCGTCACATTGGTCCTAGCAATCTCCTGAGCTGTACCGCAAAACCCTGACACACTAGGGTCGCTCTTCTGCTCGACTGTCAAAGACACTCTGTCTACTCGTAACAGACGATCAAAATTACGTGACGTCGGAGCTACGAGAGATCCTTTAATGATCCCGTCTTCCTCCGCCTTTTTCGCCGGGACGGTGGGACGGCGTACGCTTTCTAGTGCTACGAGGTCAGGCTGTTCTACCACCTGTTCCCCCTCATCCCGGTTCTCTGCCTCCAACTCTGGGAGTGCTTGCTCCCCGTCAGCTGCCTCTGGCTCTCCATCAATCGTTAACAAAGGGGCGAGCTGACGTGATTTGGACCTCGTACACGACTGAACTAGTCCTTCTCCCAGTTGTTGACCCCTTTCGTGCAGCAGGAAATCTGACCGGTTAGAAAACAAATAAGGATACTCCAACGGGACTGTTTCCAAGACAGCCGCCTCGGTTACTAGCTCTCCGAACGGGCCAGTTATCTTTACTGTCGCCATAGGCAGACAGACACTGTGCTTTTCGAGCAGCTGCTTGATCCAAACTACCTTTCCAGTAAAATCGGATGTCGTTACATACGACGGATGAACAACGTCCATCCTCGCGGCACTGTCACGAAGCACCCTGCACGGCTTTCCGTTTACCTGGAGCTCGTGAAGATAGGGACGAAGAAGCTTCAGGTCCTTGTCATTACCGTTCACGTATGAGAACACAACCCGCGGTTTCTTACATCTAGCCGCTATGTGTCCCGGCTCCTGACAGTTGTAGCACAGGAACGGCTTCCTTTCCTCGAACTGCCCTGTTGGGCTTTTCCGCGCCTCGTCTCCGTTCGAGTGTTGTGCGCTCTTTTCTGGGACCTTTGTCCTGCTTCGGGCTTCTCGGGCCCGTTTTCTCGCGAGCCGTTTCCCTGTCGGAAGGTCTTGTGTTGATCTCTCCGGCCGGGTTCGCTTTCCTCTCCGCTCAGTTTTCTACGCGTTGCGTACTCTTCGGCTAGCTCAGCGGCCCATTCGACAGAGTCGACTCCCACCCTATCCTGCACCCAGAGCTTGACTGACTGCGGAATGCTACGAAAGAACTGTTCAAGGCACACACACTCGACTACCTTGTCTCGGCTTTCGTACACTTCCTCGCTCTTCAACCATTCTATCAGGTTGGTTTTAAGCCCGTACGCGAATTGCGAGTAGCCATCAATGCTCTTTTTGGATGCGTTTCTAAACCTTTGACGGAACGCCTCGGCAGAAAGGCGGTACCGCATCAAAAGGCTGGACTTCACCTCGTCGTAGTCATCCGCGTCTCCAGCACTAAGGCGCGCGACAACCTCTGCAGCCTCACAGGGCAACAAAGTCAAAAGCCGTTGCGGCCACGTTTCTGGGGCGAAGCTCAACTTCTCACATGTCCTCTCAAAGTTAACTAAGAACAGGCCCACGTCATCCCCAACTCTAAACGGCTGCAGGAGCTCCTTCATTTCATACGACTCGGTCTCACTTGCTCGTACCGGAGCCCCAACTCTACTGTTCTGCGAGTTTAATCGCTGTTGTTCAATTTCGAGCTCTAGCCTTTTCAGCGCTCGCTCCTCTGTCGCAGCCTGCGCTCGTTCCTCTATCGCCGCAGCCTGCTCCTGCTCTCGTTCCTCTCTCGCTGCAGCCTGCTCCTGCTCTCGTTCCTCTTTCGCTGCAGCCTGCGCTCGTTCCTCTCTCGCTGCTGCCTGCGCTTGTTCCCCTCTCGCTGCAGCCTCGCTCTTAGCGTTCTGAAGCAGTTCCCACGCAATTTTAATTTCCTCTGCTTCTGCGCTCTCTGAAATCGCTTTACTGATCTGATTTCTTCATCTTTTGCTCCACCTCCACACCCAATTCTTCACATAAACAGAGTAAATCTGTTCTCAGTAACCTCATTAGATCCATGATCGCTGCTTTTTAGCTTTGGCTTTGTTCTAAAACTTGTCGCGAGGTTGTACACAAACCTAGCGCACGAGTCAAACACTAAGGATTCCCAGCAGTTCAAAATTAATTACCCATAATCTGAAGCCTGGCGAATCTCAAAGCAAAGTCCAAACGCTCACCCACAGATGTAGCACGATGTCGCATGGTCCGATCCCAACCGCTGCCAACCAGTTGTTAGAGGCGGGGTTTAAGCCGCACGTCCGGAGGCCTCCTGGCTCGTGACGACGACCATTCCCCGAAGTGAAGAACCCAGGGGTCAAGAGGAGGTGGGAGAATTGGTAACGTAACGAACGGTTTAATTACATGGTTGCGATACAGTCGTCCAAATCAGAGAGAACAATCGGAGCAGCCTCACGCTCCGCCTTATATAGGGTCCGTTTCTTCCTCACTCTCCGCCAGGCCAGCAGGTGCGACGTAGCAAACCGCCGCCAAGTGCGTTGCAGCAAGGTCCGCCGCGTCGTAGCCAGAAGTGCGTCGTAGCCATGGTTTTCCGCAGTTAGGCCATGCCTCTCTCCCCTTCCGGAGCGCACGAACCCACACGCACACACACACGCGTCCCGTTGACGTCACGGACGCGTTGAGACTCGTTTCGGGCAGGCCCCGACAGGCGGGCGACGGTCCTGAACACGTCGGGACTCGTTTCGGGCAGGCCCGGACAGGCGGGCGACGGTCCCGGACAGATTGTGACTCGTTTCCGCAGCGTTGAAACTCGGAAGAAGGTCGCCGAAGGTTCCATTCTTAACAACCCCTGCCCGTTTCGACCTAGATAAGCATCGTACCGGCGTACGGTCGTGTATCACTACTGCGTGATGCACGTTTAAGACCCCAGGCTAGCGGTTGTACTGCACTGGCTAAATTTCTCATCTACAGCTGGGAGACAAAGTCGCCCGGTGAGGCAGACTAACTTCAGGCTTTATCAACATACAACAGAATTGCAATTACAATTAAGTTTTCTCAAAAGGCTTTACTGTCCCCACCGCTTACTGTTTCGATCTAGATTAGCTCCGTTCGGGCGCGCAATCGTGTTTCTCTTCAGTATGATGCACAAAGACCCCAGGTTAGCTGTCGATATACACAGTGCACTGATTAAATTTCTAATTTACAGCAGAGACACCAGACGATTTTTGGAGCTAACTAACTTCCGGTGTTCGAAACATACACCGTTCCAATATGTATAAATTGCCGTTTTTGCAGAAAATAATTAATATTTCGTTCTGAGCACGCACTAGGAACTCTCTCTTTCTCTCTCTCTCTCTCTCTATTATGGTATTCTACGACCGACCTTCTTGGTTCGATCAAGAAAATGAAACCCGTCTTTTTCGGCAGCATAAATAAACATCGCATCAATTCAAGCTGAAACTAAATGAGAATCGTACGTTAGCGGTGGTGACAGAATTCACGAGATTTTTGAGGTCATGGCGTTACTTGGAATAACAAAAATTCAAAGCAGAACATATTTTCTCTAGCCGTCGTTCACCTAAGCTTCAAATTTATAAAATAATAAATTCCGTTGTGGGAGCCAGAAAATCTTGGCGGCAAGGAAGACGATACTGTTTTGTTTTCCTTCAAATATTTTTTTTAATTCTCACTTTTTAATCTAAAGGCGTTTACAATGTTATTTCTGGGTTTCATGAATGTGAGGCTTATGCGGGCGTTAATTGACTCATTCATCTTTTTTTTTTATCTTGTATCTTTTGATCAAGGTAATGCGATGTTCATAAGCTTTCGAATTCCATCACCACCGCTATAGTTTCACGTTTTCACAGAGTTGCAGCTTTGTGTGATACGTAATTTATTTATGCGGGCTGAAAAACAGGGTTTCGTTTTCTCGACCAAATCCGGTCGTACTTGTGAACTCCACAGTGCCGGTGATTCGCGGTATGTGCGTCTTCGCGCGATGAATTACGGATGGGAAGGGATGCAGGTACCAAGGCAGGATATATTCGATGGTCAGTTGCCGAAGAAAATACATTAGGCGCTTTGTTTGGAGGCGTTAATTGTTGCCGCTTTATTATACAGCGAAAAGTGTACAAAAATATGAAACAAAAACATCAGTTTAGGGTCAATCGCTCAACTAGTTCAAGAGCTCGTCATTTAAAAGGCGTTGAATGCCAGTAACAACCGACGTATGGATACTATAAGATCTTTAGGGCCATTACTGGCCGCCATTCTTGGATGCGATTATACAATTGATCGTTATTACAGGTTATCAGAATATGTAAAAGGATTAAGTTCATTCGGTGAGTATTGGTCTTCGTTTACAGCTTATTTAAATATACGCTAACGCTAAACACTTTAATTTTACATTTTCTTTCTTTTTATCATTGCACCTCCCCCCCCCCCCCCCCCCCCTTTACTGGGCGGGAGTGGAAACGGTGCTAAGGAAATATGCTTTACTAGCTTTGTGGGAGACATTTATATTTGTAAGACTTCGGTTTTTACGACTCATCAGAGAACGTGAGGAGGAAAGGGGCCCGAGAGAGATACCTTATACTGGTCAAACACGCAGACTTCCGGAAGTATACTAAAATGGCTTGTAAAACAGTTACTATTTCTTCACACTCCATTTTAATAGCGCCCTTTCTTTCCACAAATTTCCTGCCAAGGAATCCTCGAAGCAGTTTCGGACAGAAGAGAAGTTTACTAAAAGATCAACTAGTTTATAATGCGGTTATTTTAATCAAATATTAAACAGTATATATATATATATAAACAAGTTTTCAATTCGGCAGAAAAATTGGTCGTTTGGAAAACCTAAAGTAATCGGATAAGTAACGGAGATACTTTTTCGAGTAAGGTACAATTACTTTTCTTCTCAACTAATCAAGTAATCTAATTGAATACTTTTTAACAAAGAATAACTGTAATAATAATTGATTGCGACTTTCGAGTAAACGCGTACAACACTGCATAAAATCGCAGTAAAAGCAACATTTTTTAAAGCGATATTTGTCTTTTAAAATTTTTTTTTTTAAATTTTTGTCTATTATTTAAAAAACATTTACGTTTTTTTTTTTTTTAGTGAACATTTTACCGGTTTGTGCTAAACATATTAGCGGAACGCACCAAAAAACTTTTGAAATGGTAGAGCGCACAGACAAGGAGTCGATAAATGCACCGTGCATGCCGTTTTGCATGTTTTCTTTTACTCTTTATAACTTTTTTTAATGTATTCTACAGTCATAAAGTTAATGTCAAATTCAAGAACGGTGTTTTAGCTATACTTCAATGTCTCGATAGTACGTTTATTCTTACTTGTTTTTGGTGTTATTTAGCGTTTAATAGACCACAGCCTCTGATACTGAACAATGTTTTTCTCGGGTTATAAGATGGCTAAGTGTCATCGATCTGGAGCGTGGCTTACTTATTAGCTGCAACTTGCATCACCCCGCAACCGCCTCCGGCCTGGCCACCTCATCCCCCCACCGAGTTCTGAAATCAATTGCTAAAACGTGCACGTCACACAAAAATAAAATAAAAAAAAGAGATGTTTAGGAAGGTTTTTCGAGCTTTCATCGCAGTGTCAATTTATTTCCCTTCAAACTGCGCCGTGCAGCGAAAGTTTCCGAAACTTCAATCGTCTCGCGAGACATCAGCCGAAGAATCGCCGGGCGAGAAAATGCGATACAGTTTTGCTGAAAGGCACCTGCGTTTACTTTAGAACCCAACCAATAGAAACGTCACGGATGGGTTTACGGAAAAGCGCGAAGAGAAGGTGGACGGCGTATAACCTATCTCTCTGCGATGATGTCTTATTACACTTACGTTCCTCCCCTTCACCTTTATTTTTTTTTTTTTAGTGTCCATTCCAGTCCACTCACAGAATTTTTAGTCAGTGAAAAAATTAGATTAAAAAAAAAGAAGGGAAAGTAAGAAAGTTTTCTTCTTCGTGTGTGTGGACTGGGGCTGCGACGCACGGTAAAGTTGGTTCGGAAGGAAAAAAAAAAAAAAAAACCTGCAAGGTACACTGAAAATATATAAATAATAAAAATAAACAAGAAACATGACGTTGCCATCAGCGAAGTCAGCAAGCACCGTTGGAAACAAACAACCTTTGCAAAGAATGCCACCGAGAAAGCCCGGGGAAAAAAGGAAGAGGAGGGAGGGGGGGGGGGGGGGGAGGAGTAAAAAAGAAGTCCTCCCCTTTCCCCCCCCCCCCCCCCCCTCCGAAAACTCTTGAAAAGCTTTATTCTTTTCTAACGATGAAAAATCACGAGCTCGCCTGGGCGCTCGCACAACAAACAGCGCCGGTAAATAAATTCGCCTCACTGGGTTCGGCTTCCCCGCCACGCCCCCTCCGTCTCCCTTCGTCCTTTTCTAAGCCTCGGGTCCGTTTTGTGTTTCTCGAACAGTTGCCTCCTTTTGAATAAAGATCGCCTATTTCTCATTGCGTTCCGACGTTCCTCTCCTCTCTCCACCACGTTTCTTTTTTTTTTATAAATATTTAAAGGTTTGTTTTTTCGGTGTGGCCACATTTTTATATCACTCGTGACGGGTCCTCTGTTCCTTTATTTATTTATTTTTCTTTTCCTTTAAAGCCTGGCAGGTTCACAAAGGAGGCACGAGATGACGCTGCGAGCGTTCTGCTCGCAGAGCCTCTGTGTCTTTCTGTTCTCGCGCTACTTCTCGCCTCCGACTGTGGCGCCCTCCCGCGGTGAACCTGAGTAAGAAACAGCAGGAAAGAGCAGCCCAGGAACCCCGGTCAATGCACCGAATGACTGACTGACTACGCTACTTTGCCGACAGACAAAAACAAACCGAAAGCTCTCTGGCTTTTGCACGTTTCTATTGCGTTGTTTGGGTGCTGCCGGGGGAGGGGGGTGACAGCCCTCACTTTCTCCTTATTCCTTTACGCGGGGTTTTCTCGGCAGTTAGCCGTTTTTGGCATTAATCGTAAGGGTTGGCTTACGCTTAATCTTTAAGTAAAGTTTGATTGCGACAAAGCATCTCATTGGCTGCGGGGTGATGAAAAGGTGCTCGGAAGTCGTCACACCCTGCTGTTCTTAAGCTCCCAGCGACCATGTAGACCAGGGGTCTCAAACACGCGACCCGCAAGTGTCCCGTGGCTGCGAGCGCCCGCTCTTACGCCTCGAGCACTGCTTGCTCTATAAATAACGACCTCTTGTCGTCCATACATTTCCACTGGAAACGTAAGCTCTGCTCTCACGACATTTTAACATATTTGGCACTCATCTGTTTTCTTTCAGATTGAGGATTGTTTCGTCTTACATACACTTAAGACACGAGTATTTTCTTGTAATTCTGCTATAAAAAAAAAATCGTCAGGAAAGCAGAAGCTATAGCGTACGAAAATCATTTATTTCAAGGCATATTGAACTCGAACACTTTCCGTGTGAATTGAGCGAATATAATAACGATTCTGTACTTGGTTTCTAGTTGTATTCTAAAATTCCAGCTCGTTGGCTGGATGGTGCTATTTGACGATACTTGCAAAAACGCATATTTTACAAAAAAGAAGCAAATAGCACGATATCCCTTCTACACTCTAAGAAATGCCTGGTCGTTTACTTACCCGCAAAACACTGGAAGAGCCAATCTCTGCTATCAACGAAATCAGCTCAGCGAATGATGAGACGGAACATCTGTTTAGACCCCAAAACTAAGTCTGCGCTGTGGCATTGCGCAATGCGAAACGTCATGCTTGCATCGCGTAATGCCACAGCGCAGAGTTAATTTTGAGGTCTAAACAGTTCTTCTGCATAATCATTCGCTGAGCTGATTTCGCAGATCGGAGAGAGTGGCTCCTCGAGTGTTTTGCGGGAAAGCAGACACGCAGGCATTTCTTCGACAGCAGCGCCACCGCAGTGCCGTGACGTCAGATATTTGAGTTGTTGGATAGAACATATAGGGTGTTCCAAGTCACGAGGCTCGATCTTAAATGTACTGTAAAAATCGACGCCTGCACATAGCAATCTAAACTTTTCGTCAAAGGTGTATTTCACTGGTCGGTTTTTTCTTGTAAAATTACAAAGTATAGCTCACTTTCTCTAAAAAAAATAGGGCCAGGAAACTTGCCAGGGTCAGCGGCAAAACTCGTGCTTAACAAAAAAAAAAAAAGAAATTAGGGGATACTTGTTTAGACATTGTGACGTTATACGCTGTTTTGATTTATGGCGATACCGCTACATCTGTAGGTGAGAACTTTAGCTAGTGCAGTGTCTCTGCTTGCCTTGGACAGTATAGTGATACACGACCGTGCGCCGGCACGATGCTAATCCAGGGGCTCTAATCCAAACACTCGGCGAAAACGCCGGCAAGGAATTCGGCGGACGTGATTGGCCGGAGCTGCGCTTGACCTTGGCTCCGGCCAATCATGGCGGTCCAATTCCCGCCGACTTTTTCGCCAAAGGGTCCATATTAGAGTCCCAGATCGAAACGGACCAGGGCGGGGATTACACGTAAAAATATTTATCTTCTCTTTCTCTCTCCTCACATATTAAAGGAAGGGTACGTGGACTTTACAGCTGTAAAAAGACACGTGTATAACAAATTTATTTTGACATATACTAGGCGGAATGGCGTCTTTCTAGGCGGCACGCAACCCTTATGACATTAAGACATCTTAAGAACGTCTTCGGAATCATCTACCACGCCGGCATCCCCATGCTCCAAATGACGCGAGAGGGCACTCTTATCAAATTGGTATCCAATAAATTGCGATTGGGTCTGTGGAACCCGATTCGACACACCCAATTCGACGTTCTACTGTCGCTTTCCCGAAAGCTGCGTTCAAACTGCGCAAACGCTGCAGACGGGGGAGGGTGGAGGAAAGGGCGATCGATCGTGTTTACCACCGCGGAGAGATGGCGCTACCGCACCAGTGTCGGCGATCTCTCTGCATTGACTCCGTCGGGGCGAAGTGCGTTGTTCTAATGCCTGAAGGTTTAACGTCTCGATAGCTTTGCGACCCCTGGAAGGACATCTTCCTCTCATCCATGCCAGCAACACTCCCCCCCCCCCCCCCAGCCCCCCTCTTCCCCCGTGTATTACTCGTTTTTTATGCCGTACGGATTTTGAATTTACAAATTAAGTAGGCTGTAAACTTGCCGGTGTCGGTTTGGCAGTATAGTCAGCACTGCTTTTTCGGTGTTTTTTTTTTATTTGAAGTAATTGGTGTGTTTCGTCAATTTGTTTCGTACCCATGGTAAAAATGGTAGGGTTTAAAAAAAAAACTGCTAAAGACCTAAGAGTTCAAATTTAATTTACAATATGTATACGCCCTTATAACGCTTCAGGCTCACTGTCAGGCGCTGTTAAGAATGGAACCTTCGGCAACCTTCTTCCGAGTTTCAACGCTGCCGAAACGAGTCCCGACGTGTTCAGGACTGACGCCCACCTGTCGAAGGCTGCCCAAAACGTGTCTCAACGCGTCCGTGACGTCAACGGGACGTGTGTGTGTGTGCGTGTGGGTTCGTGCGCTCCGGAAGGGGAGAGAGGCCTGGCCTAACTGCGGAGAACCTTGGCTATGACTCATTTCTGACTACGACGCGGCGGACCCAGCTGCAAAGCACGTGGCGGTCGCACCTGCTGCCCTGGCGGAGAGAGAGGGAGAAAACGGACCCCTATATAAGGCGGTGCGTGAGGGCTCCATTTGTTCTCTTGGATTTGACGACGGTATCGCTACCATGTAATTAAACCGTCCGTTACGTTACCAATTCTCCCACCTCCACTGGACCCCTGGGTTCTTCTCTTCGGGGAATGGTCGTCGTCACGAGCCAGGAAGCTCCCGGACGTGCGGCCTAAGCCCCGCCTCGAACAACTGGTTGGCAGCGGTTGGGATCGGACCATGCGACATCGTGCTACATCTGCGGGTGAGCGTTTGGACTTTGCTTTGAGATTCGCCAGGCTTCAGATTATGGGTAATTAATTTTGAACTGCTGGGAATCCTTAGTGTTTGACTCGTGCGCTAGGTTTGTGTACAACCTCGCGACAAGTTTTATTGCAAAGCCAAAGCTAAAGAGCAGCGATCATGGATCTGATGAGGTTACTGAGAACAGATTTACTCTGTTTATGTGAAGAATTGGGTGTGGAGGTGGAGCAAAAGATGAAGAAATCTGAGATCAGTAAAGCGATTTCAGAGAGCGCGGAAGCAGAGGAAATTAAAAATACGTGGGAACTGCTTCAGAACGCTAAGAGTGAAGCTGCAGCAAGAGAGGAACGAGAACAGGCTGCAGCGAAAGAGGAACAGGCTGCAGCTAGAGAGGAACGAGCACAGACTGCAGCGAAAGAGGAACGAGAACAGGCTGCAGCGAAAGAGGAACAGGCTGCAGCTAGAGAGGAGCGAGCACAGACTGCAGCGAAAGAGGAACGAGACCAGGAGCGAGCGCTGAAAAGGCTAGAGCTCGAAATTGAACAACAGCGATTAAACTCGCAGAGCAGTAGAGTTGGGGCTCCGGTACGAGCAAGTGAGACCGAGTCGTATGAAATGAAGAAGCTCATGCAGCCGTTTAAAGTTGGGGAAGACGTGGGCCTATTCTTAGTTAACTTTGAGAGGACATGTGAGAAGTTGAGCTTCGCCCCAGAAACGTGGCCGCAACGGCTTTTGACTCTGTTGCCCTGTGAGGCTGCAGAGGTTGTCGCGCGCCTTAGTGCTGGAGACGCGGACGACTACGACAAGGTGAAGTCCAGCCTTTTGAAGCGGTACCGCCTTTCTGCCGAGGCGTTCCGTCAAAGGTTTAGAAACGCATCCAAAAAGAGCAGCGAGGGCTACTCGGAATTCGCGTACGGGCTTAAAACCAACCTGATAGAATGGTTGAAGAGCGAGGAAGTGTACGAAAGCCGAGACAAGGTAGTCGAGTGTGTGTGCCTCGAACAGTTCTTTCGTAGCATTCCGCAGTCAGTCAAGCTCTGGGTGCAGGACAGGGTGGGAGTCGACTCTCTCGAAAGGGCCGCTGAGCTAGCCGAAGAGTACGCAACGCGTAGAAAGCTGAGCGGAGAGGAAAGCGAATCCGGCCGAAGCGATCAGCGCAAGACCTTCCGACAGGGAAATGACTCGCGAGAAAACGGGCCCGAGAAGCCCGAAGCAGGACAAAAGGTCCCAGAAAAGAGCGCAGAACACTCGAACGGAGACGAGGCGCGGAAAAGCCCAACAGGGCAGTTCGAGGCAAGGAAGCCGTTCCTGTGCTACAACTGTCAGGAGCCGGGACACACAGCGGCCAGATGTAAGAAACCGCGGGTTGTGTTCTCGTACGTGAACGTTAGTGACAAGGACCTGAAGCTTCTTCGTCCCTATCTTCACGAGCTCCATGTAAACGGAAAGCCGTGCAGGGTGCTTCGGGACAGTGCAGCGACGATGGACGTTGTCCATCCGTCGTATGTAACGCCATCCGATTTTACGGGAAAGGTAGTTTGGATCAAGCAGCTGCTCGAAAAGCACAGTGTCTGTCTGCCTATGGCGAGAGTAAGGATAACTGGCCCGTTCGGAGAGCTAGTGACAGAGGCGGCTGTCTCGCAGACAGTCCCGTTGGAGTATCCTTATTTGTTTTCTAACCGGTCAGATTTCCTGCTGCGCGAAAGGGGTCAACAACTGGGAGAAGGGCTAGTTCAGTCGTGTACGAGGTCCAAATCGCGTCAGGTCGCCCCTTTGTTGACAAGTGATCCAGAGCCAGAGGCAGCTGACGGGGAGCAAGCACTCCCAGAGTTGGAGGCAGAAAACCGGGATGAGAGGGACCAGGTTGTAGAACAGCCTGACCTCGTAGCACTAGAAAGCGTACGCCGTCCCAACGCGCCGGCGGAAAAGGCGGAGGAAGAGGGGATCAGTGAAAGATCTCTCGTAGCTCCGGCGTCACGTAACTTTGGTCCTCTGCTACGAGTAGACAGAGTGTCTTTGACAGTCGAGCAGAAGAGCGAACCTAGTGTGTCAGGGTTTCGCTGTACAGCTCAGGAGATTGCTAGGACCAATGTGACGGGGCATGAAAGAGGCGGATTGTTTTATCGGCGCTATAAGGACCGCATTTTCACGTCTAGAAATCACGTGAAAATCGATCACTATGACTTCAGCGTAAGAAAAAGGAAAGGCAAATTTAACGGCAATGCCGATGGGTTGAGCAGATTTTTCTGACATCACGAAAAATAGTAGGGATGATCTCAGAGGTCTTCGTCATCCACGGGAATGAGGATCTAAGTGGGGGCACTTCGTTGATACCCCAAAATGACCTCACAAATTGCGAAAAGTTTTTGTCTTTTGTCTTTTGTTCTTAGTGACCTCGTTGGAAAAATGAGTTTTTTTGGCGACGGGGGGTCTCGATACCCGGAATTGTACCAAATTTTGGTAATCCGTAATCCAGTCTGGCGGGTCTTTGGCGAATTCCGAGCGTTTGACTGCGGTGTGGCGTGGTGTTGTGGGGGACGTTTCCGCTGATGCCTCCGTTGTGAGAGGTTTGGGAGTTTGTTTGGTGCTTGCAGCGTCTTCTCAAGGCCTACTCCAAGCCCACCTCTTCAGGCCAGCGATTGTACCACCGGCCATTCGAGGTTTCCCTGGCCCCGGAGGGGCTGTTAAGAATGGAACCTTCGGCAACCTTCTTCCGAGTTTCAACGCTGCCGAAACGAGTCCCGACGTGTTCAGGACTGACGCCCACCTGTCGAAGGCTGCCCAAAACGTGTCTCAACGCGTCCGTGACGTCAACGGGACGTGTGTGTGTGTGCGTGTGGGTTCGTGCGCTCCGGAAGGGGAGAGAGGCCTGGCCTAACTGCGGAGAACCTTGGCTATGACTCATTTCTGACTACGACGCGGCGGACCCAGCTGCAAAGCACGTGGCGGTCGCACCTGCTGCCCTGGCGGAGAGAGAGGGAGAAAACGGACCCCTATATAAGGCGGGGCGTGAGGGCTCCATTTGTTCTCTTGGATTTGACGACGGTATCGCTACCATGTAATTAAACCGTCCGTTACGTTACCAACTCTCCCACCTCCACTGGACCCCTGGGTTCTTCTCTTCGGGGAATGGTCGTCGTCACGAGCAAGGAAGCTCCCGGACGTGCGGTTTTAAGCCCCGCCTCGAACAGCGCCTAGTCAGGTATCAGAACACCCCCGAAATTTTGCTTTATTTTATCTATATATATATATATATATATTTTTTTTTGTGTGTGTTTGTGTGTTTGATTGCACCAACATTTTGAGACACCCCCCCGAAAATATTTTCTGGCTACGCCACTGCTCACTGTGATGATACAACGGGGCTCTCAAACGGCGAACACCAAGTCTGAACACGGGTCACGGTCCGAAAACTCTTTAACGTAATTATCAGTAAATTTTGCAACCTGGTGTCTGATTACATACGACAAACAATTGCCAGGAAAAAAAATTGCGGGATCGTATATCTATATATATATATATACAGGGTGTTTCAGAGAACTCAGGCCAAATCGCTCCTCCGAAAACTACTCATCGCAACAAAAAAAGGCTTGTGTCGTTTTGGTCCTGGGCCAAGGGCGCATTTAGGAAAATTATTAAAGTCCGCGATAATTAAGTTGTTAATTATTTCTGCGCAATTAACTTTTTTAATATTGTGTTTAAGGGCATGGTTTCAATTAGAAAATTGCTCAGCATCATCAAAAAACACTAAATCAACAAATTGCAGAACGATAGAAGGCACGCGAAGCATTTTACGGCTTTCTGAAAAACCGCACAAATTCGACGGATTTTTAAGTTTCGGTTTGCTATCGGAGCGCATCTCCGCCCCGACGGTACCGCGCCCCGTGGAGAGATAGTGCAACCAACCTCTGCTGCGCTGTCATCGCGTGACGCAGCAGAGGCTGGTTGCACTATCTCTCCACGGGGCGCGGTACCGTCGGGGCGGAGATGCGCTCCGATAGCAAACCGAAACTTAAAAATCCGTCGAATTTGTGCGGTTTTTCAGAAAGCCGTAAAATGCTTCGCGTGCCTTCTATCGTTCTGCAATTTGTTGATTTAGTGTTTTTTGATGATGCTGAGCAATTTTCTAATTGAAATCATGCCCTTAAACACAATATTAAAAAGTTAATTACGCAAACATAATTAACAACTTAATTATCCCGAACCTTAATAATTTTTCTAAATGGGCCCCTGGCCCAGGGCCAAAACGACGCAAGCCTTTTTTTGTTGCGATGAGTAGTTTTCGCAGGAGCGATTTGGCCTGAGTTCTCTGAAACACCCTTTATATATATATGTGTGTGTGTGTGTGTGTGTGTGTGTGTGTGTGTGTGTGTTAAGCGAAGTAACTTTAAAGGGGCCCTGCAATCATATTTAAGCGTCCACCTTTTTTGCGGTTTCCACGTCTCTTGGGGTTCGGGCAAGCCAGCGGGCACGGAGAGGGTAACTAAATATCAGTGCGTCATATTTTAACCGGACGACGCGGAAACCTCCTCCACCGACGGGGGCGACCCACGGTACCGAAAGCGCGCAATATGTGACGTCTTTGGTCCTGGGCTTACTACTGGTCAGAGCCGCTAAAAGGTTATTTTTAGTCGAAATACAAAATATAAGTGGCTCGAACCGTTTCAATTATGTATGAAAGTAGTTTTTGTTCAGTATTTTAGATCAGAAAAGAAACAAATGCAGTTTATTAAGTACGGAAACAAGAAATGACCTGTCAACATACCCGCCACCAAGCGGTGGAAAAAGTGGCGCATACTAGAAAGGAGTAGTGGGATCAGGCGCTGACACGGAGAGGTCTCGGGTGAACGCGGCGGCGCTGCGGCCGTAGGGACAGGAGGATCCGACGGGCTCCGAGCGTTCCGAAGGCCTTCGGCGAGCAGCTTTGTCTGGCGGTTTGGCCGTTTCGCGGTATGGCAGCGCGAAGTGGCTCCCATTCTGAACTGATCTTTACCCCGTGTTTGCTGTCGTTTGTGGCCAATGAAGTGTCATGCCAAATTAGTGTTTAATCGCGCAGCAAATGCATGCGAGCCGCCTTGGCTGCCCGCTGCATAGCCTATATCCAGAACATGCTTCAGGGGCGCCCTCTCGCGCCGTCGACACGGAGTGCGGCAGCCGTGAGCGCTCGCGTAGCTCACTACCCCTCGTCTAGTTCACGGCCACTCAAGCAACCAAGGACGTCATGAATGAGGTTATTTTTTGTTTGTTTTTGTAATTTTAATTTGCCCATAACTTTTAAAATGAAGCGAATTTCGAGAAAAGAAAGGTTTCATTAAGTTCCTACGTTCAGTGCGCTCAGGTTTGGGGCAATATAAAGATAGTAAAAAAGTCATTGCAGGGCCCCTTTAAAGCAATGAGCCGGGAGGAGTGATAAGTAAAAGTAGTGTTCTGCTGGGAAACTACTACAACAAAGTTTATTACGACGGTTTGAGCGGGGACCGCTCGAAACGTCGTATTTACACATACACACACGCACACGCACGCACGCACGCACGCACGCACGCACGCACGCACGCACGCACGCACGCACGCACGCACGCACGCACGCACGCACGCACGCACGCACACACACACACACACACACACACACACACACACATACATACACACACACACACACACACACACACACACACACACACACACACACACATATATATATATATATATATATATATATTTTACTCGAAGTGCCGCAATATAATATATTTTGAGCCCTTATCACTTAAAGGTAGTCACATCCCAACTACAATAGTCGAACAGGACTGGCCTTCACAGTCGCTCCAAGTAGGTATAGGGCCTTCCTCATGGCCTTCCCTGGGGCCCCCCGTTGTTGAAGACTAAACTTACCTGCACGTCCCCGTTTCCCATACGCGCTGACGACAGGTATTCGATAACTAACTCAGACCTTCTCACTACCTCAACGTGATCGGATGCGTATCCTGTCTTCTCAGAGGGAAAATGAAGCGGTTTTGTATTTGAGTAAAAAAAGAATTAAATCGTCTTCATTCGGTGTCCTAGATCCCAAACATCGAGATTTTTTTTAAAATTTGGTCCACAGAGGATGCAGGAAATCATTTACAAAATGCCGTTGAAGCCCCTCCTTGCCGGAGCGTGACGTCATAAATGGAGTTTTCGGAATCTCCGCTCTCGGGCTTCTTCAGCGCTTACCACAGCTATGCACGTGAACTCTCGCCCTTTTCAAGAAGGTCAGAAAAATACGTCATGACTGGTGTCAGTGCGGGGGAATATACTTGGCAAGCTTGCAATTGCACACGCTGCCCACACGAGCGACACGCGCTTGGCGGCCCAGAGATCCTTTTATGACGTAAAGACCGGTCGGAGGTCTTTTTTTTTTTTTCCTTGTGTTTAGTTACATCTTTGGTGAAAACGAACTTTATATTCAGATTCACGCGATAAAAATACTCTAAAATTAACCTCTAACTCGTTTTTTTTTCTTTTTCTTTTTCAAGGATTTTTTTTTTTTTTTTTTTAATAGAGAGTTTTTGAAAAGGGGACAGCAACGCTTTTTGTCCTCCAAGCTGCTTGGAAGTGCGGCGTGTTTCCGGTTACATAATTGCAAAATGCTTACAATGTCTGGAACTCAGCGCGTGTCCTGTGCTTTGCCAACCCCAGCGCGTGGCTATGATCAACATAGGCGGCATATAATCGGCTCCAGATCACGTGGCCGCTTGTTCTGGCTGCGAGTTGAGGGCGCGCGAACGCTGCTCGTTGTTTTTTAATTTTTTTCTGGGACTTCTAATGCGTCGGGTGAAAAACGAAGGCGTGTTTCATAGGTCATTAACGTCAGGGATCCGTTCTAAGCGGTATTTGCGCAAAGTAAAAAAATTGTTGCATAGCCCCTTTAACTTTAATGTCATGTAAAATAAAAAAATAAAAAAATGTAAGTGTAAAAAAAAAACTTTAAACAAAATGAAAGACGTTTACAATTATCTGTAATGCCAAATTAAATCGCAGCTTTTGAGGAGGAGGAGGAGGGGAGGGTAATGAGGGGAGGGTCTGCCCCTCCTCCTTTCCCGCTCCCCTCCCATTTAGCGGAAATTTTTCGCTAAATGTCCCGATAAATGTAGCGGGAAATTTACCAACAATAATGTGCTTAGATGGGCCAGTTGGTACATTGCAAAGGGTATAAAGAGCCGAAAAAACACGGACCGAGACACGAAGAAAACAACGACACAGGGCGCACTCCCCGCTGAAGTAATTTGTTATTCGAAAAAAGTACACGCTACTATTGCCAACGGGAACGCACGGTCAGCAATCAATCCCTGCCTATGTTTTAAATATTCATACTCTCCCGCGGGATAAGACCTCAACGGCCTGTGGTTAATCCATACATGCACGGCGTCACACACAATGTTAAGAAGGTGGCTCAGCGTTACCATGTACCGGCTGTGTTTCCAGCGCCTAATAAGATGTCGCGATTATGCCAGAAGAATCAATAATCCACAGGCGATCACAGACCCGTGCAACACTAAGAATAGGAACAAGTACACAAATTGCACGACTGGCGTCGTGTATGAGATTTCGAGGACGTCTAGGTTTAAGCTATGTAGGGCAAACAGGCAGATGGTTCATGATCGGGCCCGCAAACACGCAGTTTCCACCAGGACGACACCGTCAGGGCATCTCGCCGTTCATCGCAGCAGATGGTCTTGCACCCCGTCATTAAACAGCACAAATATTTTGGCAAAATACAAAAAAACGAGGTGTCACGCGAACTACACGAGGCTTTCGAGATTAGGGCTAGGGGAAACAAGTGCGTCAGCGAAACGTCTTTGGCGCTATCTACGGATGAATATGAGTATCTAAAACGTGAGCTGGGCAGAGATTATTGATGACTGTGCGTTCCTGTTGGGAATAATAGAGTGTAGTTTTTCGAATAAACTTCAGTGGAGAGTGCGCCCTGTGTCGTTGTCTTCTTCGTTTCTCGGTCCGTGTGTTTTTTCGGCGCTTTATACCCTTTCATATTTACCAACATTTTCGCGCTAAATTTAGTGGGAATTCCGCGTAAATCTCCCCGCTACTTTTAGCGGGGAAACTGAATTGGTGTTAAGGTCACATGACGCCAATTTCCCCGCTAAATGTAGTGCGAAAAATTTTCCGCTAAATTTCACGTGACGTCACACGTGACGTCACGACAGTAAAAGTTTCCCGCTAAATTCCACTAAATTTAGCGTGGAAATTTAACACTAAATTTAGCAGAAAACGTTTACGCCAAATTTAGCGGGAAACGTTTCCTCTCGTGACGTCATTACGGGAAACGTCGCATAATGCAACGCAAGGTTGCGCCGACGGCGACGGCGACGCCGCTCGACCCGGAAACGGGGAGCCTAAGAGCTGCGCTCTAAAACAATGGTTAAGTGGCGCGAACCACCGCCCGAAAAACTGTTCAGCCTCATTCATGCATCCATCTATGGTTTATCGGACCTCGCGGCCCGTTGCATTGGCTGTATACTCCATCGCAGGACGAGACGAATTAGTGCGTGACCTCGCGAGTTAGTGCTCTCCACGAACAGCTAGCGACATCCGTTTCTGCGCCGGTCAAAAATACGCTCGCCAAACTTCTTTCATGCGCAATCGTGGAAGTAAATATTTGATTTCAAAAACGCGTTTTTAATCGACATTGATTTGTCGATGCAACCCCACTTTTTTTTTTTTTTTTGCTCCCAACTCTTTGCCGATGAGATCGTCCAAATTAACCTCGCGGTAAACAAACGCTCGCGTTTCTAAAGCTACGAGAAGAATGAGGAAGGCGTGCGCTAGCGCTCGCGCGTTCGCACGCGCTTCTTCTCAAATAATGACGCGATCCACCGCCATTATTTAATTAACTGCGTGCACCGCCGTAACTCATCGGTAATGATTTCACTTTCCCCCGGCCTCGAACTGTCGTGCATCAAAGTTCATTCTTCTTGTTCCAGCAGGCGGAAGAAAGCTGCGTACAGTTAGGTCTCGTTGTAATGTGGAACCCCCCTTTAATGTGGATTCCCCGCTATTATATAGACAAACGTTTCGGACCCGACTGGGTAAGTACGTGCTTTTTGTTTTTGTCTCGTTATTATGAACCTCGTTAAAACAGACACCCCGCAGTATATAGACCAACACGGTGTTCGTAAACAAGCCCGCCGCCTCAGCGGCGTATATATAGACTAGGTTTATTGTAAGCGCGCAACCGTCTGCCATTTTTCTACCGCGTGGTTCAGTTATTGAAGTGTTCACCGCGTTTGTATCTACATAAGCAAGCAAGTTATTGTACTGAGGTTCACTCGGATATTGTCACAGTTTTTTTGTTTTTACATGGAGCGGTTCGTGTGGCATTAATCGAAGTTATATATCTACTCTGTTTGTTGCTCGCGTTCCTGGCGGACACAAATCAGTATACACGAGAAAAGTGAGTTGAGGGAAACAGAAAAAGCGAAAACATCTCTCTCTCTCTCTCTCTCTCTCTCTCTCTCTCTATATATATATATATATATATATATATATATATATATAAGAGAGAGAGAGAGAGAGAGAGATAAAGAGAGAGAGAGACAGAAAGGGAGAGAGAAAGGGGAATGATGGTACCGAAAACGATCTATAATAATTACGTCGCAAATCATTTTTTTGTTTCGTGTGCTCGCAATTCGAAACTGATAGTTCGCTCGCGACCGGTCGTCATGACGGCAGCGAATGTTCATCTAAACTGACTCGCACAACGTTTGAGAACAAAAATATAAAAATGCCTTTATTCGCAATAAAACATCAGAAACATCAACCCCCCCCCCCCCCCCTTTTTTTTTAAAACCATGGCTGCTGAAGAGAAAAGAAAAAAAGAAAAGGACACTGTAAAGAAACGACACAGCGTTCTTCTGTTAAGTTTTTTTTAGAACGTCTTGTTTTCTCGTTTTTACTAACCCCGAAGCGTTCCTAAGAAACAACGAGTCACACCATAAAGTAGCAGCTTTACACGTTGCGACACGTAATTAAGATGTTTTTACTCGATTAATTACGAGCGTTCCCAAGCGTTCGAACTGCGCTAACGCACATATGCGACGATCACGAGAGTGCACGCACCGTTATGGCTGCCCTCCAGCCCAAAATTACTGTCGCGTCGCGTCTCTTATTCCATTCCCCCCTCCCCCCCCCCCCCCTTTTTTTTTTACACCCTGCTAAGACTGTTTCAGGTTCTTCGGGCATAAGTTATCCGATTTATTACCACGGATGTGATAAATTATGTCTGTGGCAGGCTCATTTCGTTGTTTCCTTTTCTTAAATTGCTTCTTGGACGCATAGATATACGTATATGTATATATATTGTCGAAATAAAGAAAAAAACATATCTGCTTACATACGTGACTAAAAAATTCTTTATGATTCTGCTACACATGTTTTAGCTTTTCGGTGTTGTTGCATTCTTGTAATTTTTAACGTCATCTGCAAACGGGAGGCTCGTTATGATAGCAATTGTGCTTTTTTATTTTTGTTTGCATGTTAGAACTGAAGTTGTAAAGTTTCCTCCGTTTGATCCTGGGCGTTCATTCGTCTTTTGGTCCCTTGCAGACGACGATGATGAGGGTATTATTAAATGATGAACGACACGATATATAATTGACAGCGCGCACCTCCTATACCCAACATAACCTACGACGAAAAAACTTTATGGTATTCTATTAGCAATTAACAACATCTCAGAAACAAAAATATATGCAAAAATAGGTGATTTTATTGTTTCGTTAAGTCATGTAGCAATAACGTTTTCTTTTTTATTTCCTTTTTCAGCTAAAGGCGAAAAATGTTTATGTTAGAGTAGTCGACTTGGGACATGAAATAATTCTACAATTAAACTCCAGGTCACAGGAGGGACAGTGGAAATGAACAAGGGCAGTAAAACAAGATACGGGCTGCACAATCGCACGAAAGTTTTATTTTAAAAAAAGAAAGAAAACATAAGATGCTAAACAAAGAAATGTGCAAGACATATAACTATTCAGTTTGGGTTGTTGCCTGCTCAACGAAATAACATATAGATATACGAAGGGAGTCCCAAATGTTCTCGGCCTGATCCAGAAGGAGGCGACAGACGTGAAGGAATTTATGAAGCTTTTTGACATAATCCCCCTTGGATGTCCACATACTTCACTAAACCATGATCCCGTTTCCAGATGTCATTGGGAACAAAACAAATCGGAAGTTCGGTCTTTTAAAAGGCGGGTCACAACATCAGTGACGTCGTCATCACCGAAAAAGCGAACATCCGAAAGTATATTTTTTAGCTGGAGGAAGAGACGGAAGCATGATGAGGCGAGATCTGCGGAGTACGGTCACAGCCTCTTTTATACTGAAAAGCCTCTCAGGACCCAAAGAAAAGCGGTCACTGAAAAAGGGAGAGGAGAGGCAGAGAAAGAGGTTGCCCAAAGCGTCCAAGAGGGGATCAGACCCGTTTATACTGAGAGAGTTTGGCCAATAGGCGGAGCTTGTTGCCCGCTAGAACCAGCGGATTTTGCGATGACACCAAGATAGCGTTACTCCTTTGTCTTGTTTATTCCTGAGGAATCGCATGGAGTTTCTATGAGTCAGAGCCACAAAATGGCGGACGGAAGTAGTCCCCGGTTGTCAGACTACGCTGTGGTTGCCAGGCTGTCAAAATCTCCTTAAGAAGCGATGTCTTGGTGGCGCCACCACAGCACGAGCGGTCAAATCCATAAACACCTCTGTTCTTTTTTTTAGGAGGAGAATAATGACGTTGGCCTACACCCTTCTCTTCCTACGTGCAAACCGCCAGTGACCAGTGCCGCCAGCGCCAGCGTTGCCTCACCGCCACCGCGTTTGGGAGAGCGGAAAAAAGCGAAAGAAAAAAAGAAAGACCAATGCGCTTGGGGAGAGGCCGCTAGGTCCGCTGGCGCTGATGAGAGTTCACCCCTGCGCTACCATTGCGTTCTCCGCTCTGCCGCTTCTCCTCTCTCTTTCCCGGCGACCGGGCGCTCTATTGTTTTGTCGTCAATTTGACCGTCTTTCCAGTATATAGGAGGCTATGGATCAGAGGAGTGGATGGCAGCCATCGCCACAGAAGCGGGGTGTGGAGGCGCATTGTACTAATTATACAGCCCCCCCCCCCCCCCCTTTCCGGAGCATACCGCGACGTTTGGACTTGATGGCAATGCGCAGACGATGAATCAGGGTCTCGTAGTAGTTCCCAGTGATACTTTGCCATTTCTAGGGTAATCGCCGAGCAAAGCGCGCTTTCCAAATCACAGAAAACCGTGGCCATCACCTTGCCTGCTGATGGAAAAGACCGAGCCTTCTTCGGCGGTGGAGAGGAGGGGTGTTTCCGCTGTTTAGACTTGGCTTTGCTGTCGGGTTGAAGGTGGTAGACTCAGCTTTTGCCCACAGTCAAAAATTGGGCACGGAAGCTTGGCGTATCTGACCAGAGGGCAGCTGGAGGTTTTCCCTGGATGTGGTGTATAGCGGGCGCGTTTATGGTCACACAAAAACCATCTTGGAACCCATCTGGCGGAGACCTTGTGCATATCAAGATGTTAGGCCAAGATGCACTGAACTGTGATTTTGGAGATGCCTGTGACCTGTGCAATGGTGCAAATGTTTACTCGGCGACCCACCATTACCTCATCGTGCACACTGTCGATTTTTTTTTTTACGCGGTCACTTAGGAAGGTCTGCAAGGTACAGGGGTCGGCCTCGAGGCGCTCCCATCCTCAATTGAATTTCTCGGCCCACTTCTTCACCATGCTGTAGGGTGAGGTATCCTCTGCCTACGTCGCCACCATGTTTTTGCGGCTGCCTGCCGGAGTTGGGTCTTTCCGAGACAAATATTCAATTACCGAACGTGTCTTCACTTTCTTCGTTTTAGCTTGACAGTGCAGATTGTTACCTGCTGGCGGTCGCAAAAAAAAAAATCGATTTGTGTGTATGCGCCATTTTTGGTGTCGCGAATCTTAAGACGCGACCATGTACTAGGATAAAGTTTCGTGACTCTACTCGCACGCCTTATGTGTCAAGCCGATAACCTTTGGGACGCCCCTCGTATGATTCGGATTTTGTTACGCGTCTACCAGGCGATATCTCCAAGAAGCTATATAGACATCGTACCAGGTGGCGATTTTAAGTAGCACATACCAGCTGCTAGTAATTTCTTAGCCGCATCAATGATCCAAGCAGAAGTACAGCTGCAAAGAAGATGTTGAGCATTTAGAGTGAGCATCCGTTGAGCACCAATCTCAACGAGAATACAAAAAAAAATGTTTTACAAGTTTTTCATTGGACCATTTGGTTTGGCGAAACTCCTAGGCAAAAGTTTTAGGAAAAACTCGGTGGCACCAACGTGCCGCTTTTAAAGCACTCCAAATGTAGTCTCGAATAATATAAAAACAAAACAAAAAAACATTCAACTTAGACAGCTTCGGGTAGCTATGCAGGATACGATTTGGTCAAGCTCACATTACTTGGGGTGAGGAAAAAAGCTAACCTTTGTTCTACTCTCTCCTTACAAATGGAGCTTCTTCTTCTTCCAGAGGAGAGCGTACGCTTTTTGCATCGGCTCTGTTCAGTACTACGTTTTTTCACCGGATCTACGGGCCCTCGGCCCCGCCACCGGTGTTCGCCAATTCCATGGCTTCCCTAGACCACCCCGAGGCACCTGCAAACGTCCCTCCCCCTGAGGACATGGACTTGCAGACCACCGAAACTTCAGCTGGCCAGTCCGGCTCACTAAGCCTAACGGGGAACACGGCCGCCGCCCCTGCCGCCGCCGTCGCTGCTCCACCAAGCATCATTATCCGGCCTCACACCAACCAGTTTGCGCCGCTTATGGACCTCGAGCATGCTCAACCCGAAGAAGGCAAGTTACTTGACCTTTCCCCGAACGTACGAGTTATTTCGACCGCGAAGCATGGGCAGAAACGAGCCCGTGGAACGCTATCATCTGTTTCCACGGCTGCATCTACTCGCAGCGTGATGAGCATAAATCAGACGCGCGGCGTGGAGATGGAAGCCGCTCCGACTCCCTCCGACGCCTCTACTCAGGACCCAACTCTAGAAGAGTCCGACTGGCAACGCGTCACGTACCGACGCAAGAAAAACTCCAGACTGGCATCCACGAGCTCTTCCTCTGGCCGCCCCATATATCAACATACAGTGATTCTCAAACCCACACAACCATGTCGTATCATGGACGAACATTTCATTAAGATAGGTGAGGCCATTACCCGGCATATTTCCACTTATCTCAAAATAGACAATCAGCACGATTTGCCCAAGTTCTTCACTCGCTACCTCAACAGGAGCAATCAGATTGCTGTGGACGCTGCCGAAACTCGCGTTCGTAACGCGCTGGTCACCATAGACCACCTCCCGATCAAAGGGCAAGTGGTACCATTCCAGGCTTATGAAACCATACGCCACGGACAAATCAGAGGCATCATCAGAAACGCGGGCGGCATGCTTGCCACAGAACTTATGCAGAACCTGCACTGCAGGAAATGCGAAATTCTCAGCGCGCGGCCCCTAGGTGATAACGGTACGGCTTTGATCACATTTAGGGGCAACAGCTTGCCTTATCGGATAGGGCTACGTTCTTTTACAGTCCCAGTGTTCCCTTTCAAAGCCAAGATTCTGGTTTGCGACACTTGTCACAAGATGGGACACCGCAAAGAACAATGTCCGAACCAGTCCTCTCCAAGGTGCCCCTCGTGCGGGTCCAAAAAACACGAAAACGACATAACCTGTCCCAACAACACGCCAAAGTGCCGTAACTGTGGAGGCCCTCACCTTGCCACAGCTAAAGACTGCCCAAAAAGAGTGCAGCTAAATCAGGAGATAGCTAAAAAAAGCCAAAATCATTCAAACAGGCGCCCACGTAGTCGTTCCCCATCCCAACGCCAACGTAACTCCAGACAAAAATCCACCGTCTCGCCACCGTCGCTACCAGAGCAGCGACCTAAGGAGACAGCAACTTCCCGCAACTTCTACACCGGTCCAACATCGCTTCCAGTTGCCTCGACTAACGAGGATAGCAGCAAGCCTACCTTTGCTAGTGTAGTGGCAGCGATCAACGCGCCGACTTCACAACAATCGGCACTTACTCCTCCACCGCCGTTAAGTAAGACTTCGGCTCCCCAAGCGACGCCCCAAACCACCAATGAACAGCTACAGCAGACAGCAACCGCATTGCCTGTCACGTCGCTGCAGCCTCCTCCATCAGGAGAACATCAACATCAATTACCGCAGACTGATCTGGACCAGCGCCTCGCGCAGCTGGAGCAGACCATCCTGCAGAAGGTACAGCAAGCCATCGAAAATGCCATAGAGAGGTGTGTCAGGACCACCATAGAAAAACTGATGTTCACCGGCATGTTCCCATTTGGGGCAGCTCCACAACAGACCTCGACAAGCTCCACTCGTTCTCCTAGTGCGCTCGAGGCGTTATCGTCATCCGTGACTCGCCCCCTCAGCAGTGGCTCACTTACCATCCCCAACTAAACACCCGGCTCACGGCCGAGTGGGGCTGTTGACCTACTCGACCGTGATCCAGTGGAACTGTCGTACGCTGCGCAAGAAGAAGGCAGACGTCGTAGCACGCCTTCAACTAGCAAACGCGAACGACACACCCACCATAATCGCCCTACAAGAAGTGAACGGGCCACTATTGCGATTGCCGGGATACGACGGCTATTCGCCACATGCAGCTCAAGCAGATCCTACAAAGACAGCCCTGTACGTGCAAAGACACACTGATCATGTTCAAATCGACACCGAGCCGTGGTGTACTAACACTACTAGCGTCACAGGGTGCAGGGTAAAGCTTACGCTACAGCGAGCCATCCTTGTCTTTTCCGTCTACATCGTACCGGAAAATACCCGGAATAAAACCAAACGGTCTCCTATCGATCTCAGCTTTGTGGCTCATTTTAAGAGGCAATACCCGCAGGATCAAGTCTTACTATGCGAGGACTTTAACTCCAAGCACGTAGCCTGGAACTACGACTCATGCAGTGCTCGAGGGAAACGGATAATGGAAGACGCTTCCAAATATGACCTCTCCCTACTTAACACACCCCAGATGCATACACGATTGGGCCAAACATGGCGCCAGGCAGATACAACACCTGATCTCACTTGGGCAACTCTACCCAAACTGTGCACGTGGTCGGTGTTGGAGGACTGTTTGGGAAGCGACCACTTCCCAATCTGCATCCGGGTTCGACATGGCTCCAAAACAACGCGACGCAATAATACCGGTACTCGAATCAGTCAATTACACAATGGGACAAATATCGCCTTGCACTCGATGAAGAACCTCCCAAGGCGAGCATCGAGCTTCTAACCCAGCAACTCCATGAGGCCAAGACGGCGGCTACCAAGGGACTACAAGTATCACAAGATCACCCAGACCCTGATCGGCACCTCTTGGCGCTTTAAAACCGCAGGCTTTGCCTCCTGGCCGCATACCGCAAGAGGGGCAAACCACGGCGCACCAAGAGACGCCTCCGCAAGATTCAGAACGAAATCGAGCGTTAAGGCCGGTTCAGACACTTGCGTTTGAGTGCGTTTGACTGCGTTGCGGCGAGAACCGAAAGCGAGTCACCGGCACATCTGTGCTTCGTATGAAGCGTGGAATCTAATTCAAGGAATCTTCTTGGCACGCGATATAAGCAGCAGGGATGTCCTGGTGTCTCGCTGCCGCAACGCAGTCAAACGCAGTCAAACGCAACTGTGTGAACCGGGCTTTACACGACTGACTTGGCTTCAGAGCATTGGATGCAGAATTGCGAGCAGATCAGCGGACATACTCATCTCTCTAAGATGTGGGGCATCCTGCGTTCGCTTCTCGGCCAACGTAAGACGATGAACGGGGCGGCAAGAGTTGCACTTAGGGAGAACATCAGCACGGCAGAACTTGCCGAGAAAGCTGCTGACATCTTTTTTCCACAAACTTCCATACCTACCCAACACACCTACGCCAAGGATGACACTAAGGATAATGACGGTGCGATCGACAGCCCTTTCTGCATGGCAGAGCTCAACCACGCTCTCCAACACGCAAATGCGCGGAGCACGCCGGACGCCGATCGCATATCCTACGCCCACCTCCGCAATTTGCCGGACTCTTACAAAAACGCCCTTCTTGACGAGATCAATCAGATCTGGAACGAGGGCAAACTACCCGAGGTATGAAAATTTTCTCTTGTGAAGCCAATCCCGAAGCCGGGAAAACCCCCACATTCTCTTACGAACCTCAGGCCTATTTCGTTAACTTCTTGCCTTTGCAAACTGATGGAGAGCATGGTGAACGCTCGCTTGATCTGGCACATCGAAGACAAACAGCTCCTCTATCCTACCCTATATGGCTTCCGTCCTGGTCTATCAACTCAGGACGTCCTTCTTCGCCTCAAAGAAACTGTCCTGGACAAATCTTCCCCACACCCCAGAATCGTGGTGGCAGTGGATATCCGAAAAGCCTTCGACACCGTTCCTCATGACACCGTCCTAGCCAAAGCTCGTGATCTCGGACTGAAAGGAAAGATCTACAATTTCATTGCTGCCTTCCTAGAGAACAGATCATTCCAAGTCCAAATCGGGCAAGAAACCAGCAGCACCCACCACAACGGGGTCGGGGTCCCCCAGAGATCCATGATAGCCCCCACGTTGTTTAACATAGCAATATCCCAATTACCGGCAAGGCTGGCAAATATTCCGAACATCGAACACGCCATATACGCAGACGATGTCTCAGTGTGGACCCACACGGGATGCTTAGGCAAACAAGAAGAAGCCCTCCAAGCGGCACTCGACACCATACATGCATACTCAATCGAAGTGGGCTTGGCTACAGCACCAGACAAAACTGAGTTCGTCGTGGTTCATTGGGGCAGACATACCAAAGCCAAGGAAGCCGACAAAGACAACATCACCTTATCAATCGGTGAGCAGCCCATCTCTCGCAAAGTTTCCATCCGATTGCTCGGGATGTTCATTGACGAAAAATGCACAGCAAACTCCTGGTATAACCGTACTGTCGCAACCACTAAACAGGTTCTACATGTCCTGCGCAGAATCTCAAACCGTACCAGGGGGGTAAAAGAACGGGAACTTTGCCAGTTTGTCACCTCCTTTATTCACGCTAAAGTGATGTATGGTTTGCCATACCACCCCGTCACCCGGACGCAGCTTCAAGCCCTAGAGCGCCTCAACCACGAGGCAAGGCGAATAACCACTGGGCTCCCTCGTTACACACCACTAGCAGCTCTGAAAAGCTGCAGTGGTATTAATGACCTCACAGAGCTTCTTGAGACACACCTTCACACACAAGAGGTCCGCCTTCGATCCACGCACGCCGGCAGACACACGCTAGCCATGCTTGGACATGACGTTACCAACCTTCCAGACCTCCCACAACTGTCGCCGCCCTGGGAGCACATCATGCTCACCGATTCCACACTGTCGCGGCCGACGTGAGTCCCCAGGATGGACCAGGCTCGGCTGGGGTCCAGATCCGGACGGAGCTCCTGGCAGGAATCTCAGCAGGCGACGATGGTTAAAACTCTCCTTTATTTACATGTGAGGGGAGCATTGAGCTCTGGCTATACAGCAACTAGCCGCAGCTATGAGCCTTGATCTTGGTGAGCTCCCCGAGTTAGGTGAGCTCAGTCCTTTTAAAGTATTTCGGTTACTATGCAGTCGAGCGGCAACCAATCGCGGCGGTGCACTAGTTTCGTCGCCCACGCCTTCTCGGGAAGACCTTTTGTCCAAGTTACGTCACTCGTCCGCGCACACCACACCGAAGAGATCGTCTTACTCGATGGCGCCAGGCATCCCATCGACGCGCCATTCTTTTGAAGGCGTCGTCCTTGCAGGCGTCTTGGGGCAGGCAGGGCGAGAGCTTGACGTAATGTTCGGGTCCGAGGTCCGCTGGGTTTACCTTGCCCGGGTATCTCACTTGGGTTCCAAGAAGGGCAGACATTTCGCAGACACGTTCTTTCGGCGGTGAATTATATGACGATGGGCACCGCCCGTGAGCGAAACATGAGACGACGAACCAAGGCCGCCGGCGTTCATCGCCGCCGCCGATGGCGAGTGCAATAGCCATCTGCGCTGCCGTTGCCGATTGCAACAACACCGCTGCCACAGCATATGCCCCCTGAGCAAGTAGAACGAAGACTTACATTCGTCAAGACACACATCAAGTGGACCCAAACCGCCTGCCTGGAAGAAGATATCCGCATCGTCTACACGGACGCCGCTTGTCCTCAAGATGGAACGGATTTTGCCACGGCTTGGGTTGAAACCACTACGTCAACTCAGGGGCGACTCTATCATGCCACAACGGAACCCGTCCACAGCACGCAAGCAGAAATTCACGCTATCATTGATTATGTTCGACTCGCAAACGATTCCTCCAATAACAGCAACACCAAGACCCATTTCCACCTCTTTACAGATTCTCAAGCTGCACATCGGGCTTGTGCGGATGTTCGGCACACCACTGTTGCTGTTGAGCAGCTCAGACTTTCCGTGCAACGCTTACGTGCTCTCGGGCACGACCTCACAATACACTGGGTACCCGGACACTCCGGAATACCCGGCAACGAAAAAGCTCACCGCCTCGCACGCGCGCTCTTATTATCCGTGCAGGCCAGAGCAAGATCCGAAGATACAGTGTGCCTTCCTCACGAACAAGTAGAGTCCCGTGCACTACCACCCGACCCAGCGGAAGAGATATTGAGGGCACGGCACTACCGCAGACCTCTTGGCTACCGCCATTCCCCTCCTTACACCCTTCCCTCCTTCTCAACTCTTCTCTCGCCGGCAGCTTGTCACGCTCCGCCAAATTCAGACTGGGACCATCCTCACCCCTTACCTGCTACAGCGGTTCCGTCAGCACAGCAGCAGCCACCACGAAAAGGGCAATGGTGCTGCTACCACCAACCTTCCTGGTACATGCGCATTGTGCCACAAAAACGCTGATCTGGAGCACCTGCTCTGGGACTGCCCGTTATACTCGGAGCCCCGAACCCGCACGTTGGCTACCATCCAGCAGAGTTTCAGGCCTACCTCGCTGCATGCCTGGGCCTGCCCGGACCCCTCCTTCCCCAAAGTGACCGCTATCGAACTCTGGCGATCACTGCTCGCGTACGTCCAGGACCCTGCAGCTCCCCCTGTCGGCACGCGGCTTCAAGGAGGCCCCCTGTCCCCCGCTCCAGTACCCTAAACCCTTTCACCGCAGCATTTCTTAATGCAAAAAAAGTGAAATAAACGTTCCTACCTACCTACCTACCTCCTTACAAATAAAGTGACCCTGACCAACGTGTGCTTTGCACCGCCGCAGAAACTGCCTCACTTAAAATGTGTTCGCGCGCGCGCATCGTGTGTGTGTGTGTGAGTATGCGTGCGTGCGTGCGTGTGTGCGCGCGCGCGCGCGCGTGTGTGTGTGTGTGTGTGTGTGTGTGAGCCCCTTATGGCACCATAGCATGGAGGTCGTGGCATGGTACAACGAGCTGCCAACGAGCTGCGCAAGTTCGCCTGCTTCTTTTTGCAGGGGTTAATAGTGGTGCCGTCAGTACGCCGAGCTCTGATTGGCTCTGATTGAAGGATAGTGGGTAGACCTCGAAGCAAGCTGTCTTGAGGTCTACCCACTATCCTTCGATCACAGCCAATCAGAGCTCGGCGTTCTGACGTCACCACAACCTCTGCAAAAAGAAGCAGAGGAACTTGCGCTCCGCACATTTTTAAACAACGCGGTGCGAGTCAAGAACTTCGGAAGAAAAAAAAAGAAAGAAAAAGCTCTTATGTGTGTGTTCGACGTGTTGTTCTCTTCAAATGAACGATTGGTGCACGCAAGTGCATTAATTAAAGAATACACTGCATTCTGGAAACACCAAAAAAGGCTTATTTGTTTTTGTTCTTCGCGCCTAATAAATAAAAAAAATATTCACCAAAGGAAAGTTTCACGCCGCCCATTTTTGTTCACCATCTAGCGACCAGGTTTTGCATCTAGGCAGTCACCTACAGACCCCTCTCCTTTTTTTGATTACTTTAGCTTCCATGACGGTATCCTGGTCGCCTAACTAAAACCGTGTAAACCTAAAAACAAAACCAACACGAAAAGGTTAGTAAGTACAGGACCCCGAACCCAAAACCTCAAAGTAGCTATAACATAAATAAATAAAACGCAAACGAAAAGAGCCCTCACACCGGAAACGCCCACTCAATTACCTGCGAGAATTACCGTCATCAGGGAAGGTTCACTTCGGGACGTTGAACAGGGTACACGTCAGCACATCCTATATTTCGTTTAAGTTTTATTCCTGCAGCCAGGCGCGCACAATCCCCAGCTTCGACACTGCAGGCTCGGAGCCTCTAGCCTCACTTTTCGTCGTTCGTACTTTAGCGAAGCGCCAGGAAAGAGCGGCACAGCGGAAGCCCGGGGGCTAAATCCATAGCCGAAGGCAAAAAGTAAGGCGAGTTAAGTTAATATAAGGCGCTTAACCTCGCTTCATTAACCACGCTAAAGTTTTCCCCCTGCAACAGCTCAGCGAGCGACTGCGGCTGTGCAGCGCCGGTGCGCCCAGAATCTTTTTTTTTTCCTTCTAGGGAAGAAAGAGGGGAGAAAGGGAAAAGGACACGGGATTGGGGAATAAGGGAAAGTGTATAGGGAAAGAGGGACTCTCTTCTCAACGATGCCCCAGTGTGTGATTAGCTCCCCTCGGGGGAAAGGTTGGTCCTCCCGTTGATGGTGATGATGATGATCATGGCGACGATGACACGATGGCAATAGGTTTTCCAGGTTCGCGCGAGGGCTGCGTTGGGTCTTAGCACGTTTGGGGAGGGGGAAGGGGTTCCATTTTGCGCGCCCCGATGACTTTGGGTTGAGACACACCTTTGGTTTTAAGTTGGAAGCACGATGGCGAACGCGCTCAAGTTGTTATAAGTCGGCTTTGAGGTTGAAGTCTCGAAAGGTGTAGGGACTAATTATAATAAAGGATGAAGAAAAAACGTCTTCAAGATTTGGGCTGAGGATGGCACTAAATATATAGTTTACGTAGATTATATATTATATGTTTATAAGACATATTACGCGTGAGAACCTCCATACGTTTCACACATGTCGACATTGGGGATATAAGCCTGAATTTAAAGAATATAAATACCAGTGCGAAATGAAAACATTGCAGAAAAAAACAAGAATTAGTAGAGTTTCTTCTTTGCTGAGCTCGATAATCTTGACTCCAGACGAAGGTGAAAATGGATTAGTGGGAAGCATACATGACATATCAATCTTGTTGCGAAAACAAAAAAGGTAAAATGTGGAGCTTTGGGCCAGAGTACCAACGTCGCTACAGTAACAGTGCAAAAAGGTTCGAAATGTCACCAACAATCCATTCATTAGATTGGAAAATAGTGTATTTTTATCGGGGAGTTAAAAGAACGATAATTACCTTAAAAGTATACGATCGTAATTTTCTAATTACTTGTTGAAAGCAAATTGTGATACTGGTCATCGTAGAGACATACCCGTCTATTTTATTTAAGTACAGAAATACAGGCAGTTCCAAGCTCACGTGAAGTTGCTTTAGAACTAATTAACTCTTACACCATTTTACGTAGATCTTCCATCAGACAAACCCCCCCGCACAAACACACACACACACACGCACGCACACACACGCACATCAGAAATAGCTAACTACTGTTACACTTTGCATATGATAGTCTGGGAGGGGTTAACCCTGAATAATGCGCCTGTGTCTTCTGAACCGACATATAACGACTCCGATTATTACCTGACACACTTAGCGAGCTTGTGTGTTAGAATTATTTCGAGTTTGTGTCAAAAGTGTTAATCTAATCTAGAAACCTGATTTCTGTGTTACCATGAAGAAAGAGTATGTTGTGTGTTTGTAGAAATCCCTGGAGTGCCGCCGCACACTCCGGTTTATGAATGTGCATGACGGTCATCACCGTACGGTCTGGCAAAAATCATTCTGACCTAAATCTCGAAGACAGGGTTTCTGCAGAAATCGTTGCATTTTTTCTCTCGTTGGTACGAGTTAGCCATTGATCACTGCTCTCTACGCATCAAAAACGCTCTGGAACCTCGTCCGACAGTATACGCTCAAAGCCGTCGCAGATGTTGATGAAACGCTAAACATAAGGTCTCCTAATCACTTTTTAAGAATATCCCGGGAAGCAAAAGGCGTCATCTGCGGCAACACGAGCGTCAACACCATCTGGCCTGTCCTGTGCGAAGATTGAGAAGTTGTGCGTCGACTACTTTTCTGCCAGGTGCCCCGCCGTCTTCCTTTCACCCCCCAGGCTGGCAGTGCGGTGGGAGCTAGGCACCCGCCGGACCAATCAACAGCCTCCCTTTCATCACGTGATCTCACCCTTCGCGCGCGGGTATGGGCCGGAGCATGACCACGACTAGTACGACTAGCACGTATAGATTCTACCGCACCGTCAGCTTAAAGGTGAAGGGAATAGTGAACTTTGCGCGGTCCTTTTCTTTACTTTAGTGTCATATAGACATTCCGACGGGCCAACTCATGGCGCTGCTTTTTTTGTTTTGTTTTTGTTGTTTGGACCTGCTGACACGTTGTCAGACTGTCTGACAAATGCCTTCGTGCGCGCCAGGCGCCATGGTGGCAAATAGATCGAGGGGTCGTAACTTTAAACCTTTCTTTTTTATTCTGGCGGAGGCTAAAGTGTACTTGCCATAACTCACGTCTCATCTTTGGAGTGTGCCGCTGCCTGACCAACGAAAGATTAGTCTGAGAAATACGTCACTCTCGTCACTGGTATAGTTTAAGAAATGCTAGGGTGTGGCATATTATGCACATGCTTCTCGCTTCGCGATTGGTTCTTCTGCATTCTAGTCGTCTAATAGTGAACGATCTGATTGGCTGCGGAGCTATAATGAGATGCTTGAGGCTGTGTTTCTTAAGTTGTCGGTGACTATGGAGTTTCGCACGATTTAGGTTCCTCTGAGGGCAGGTACAGCAGATCAGCATCACGCTAACTGTGAACATAGTAAATGTCTCAGACCAGTGAACGAATTGAGCGAACAGAAACAAAACTCCGCGGTCTTCAGTGTTTGCAATATTAAGCGTTCACCGGCTTGCTTGTCCCTTCAATCTTAGTTCTGCGTTTTACTAAAATTAAGAGAAATATAAAATGAAGGGAAACGGTTTTGCTTGCGAGATAAGCGAGTGGTTGACGTATCGATCCTCACAGCTTGAGTAACAACGTTAAGAACTTCATCAGAGGTCAATTTCTTTAAACAAGTCACACTATCGAAAAAAAAAACACATACAGACACACAAAAAAACTGAAGATTGATGATTAACAAAGCGGAAGCGGCTTTTTCGGGGACCAGAGCAAACTTGGTGCCACTTCTTGATAAACATATGTTCTTTGTGAGCGGTTGTTGACGAACATTTGTTTTTTCTAAACCTCTTGTTGACAAACATATGGTCTTTGAAACCATTTATTAACAAACTTACGCGCTTTTGGGACCAGTTTTAACGCTCAAGAACAGCTAAAAAAAAAAAGTTAGTAACAACGTGTATTCGAAGGGCTGGCGATTCGTGTCTGTCGCAGTGTTGTACACGTTCCTCAAAAAAGGAACGAAAGCTCGTTCCTCGTTCCTTCTGATTTGTGGAACGCGTTCCCGTTACAAGTTACATCTGTGAAAAAGGAACTCGTTCCCGTTACAGTTTAAAAAATGGAACGTATCGTTACATATACGTTACATTTGTATTTTGCTAATTACTATATTTAGTTAAATCCAGCAGATTTTTTTTATCTATCCCATTAGTAGTCAACATACGAGTTTGTATGTCGTTATGGAAGGGCAACAGGAGAAGAAAACAAGCTGCAGGGTTTCATTTGTTGATATATTCAAGTTAAAAATCTCAGCTTTTAACCATATTCATGTTTGTAGTGGACGATTCAGACGAGCCGAATGTACTTTTACCCAACATTGTACGAGCGTTTTACGATAACTTCGCACGTTTCAATTGAATAAAGTTCCTTGTTCGAACTTAACAACAGTTGATCTCGATGTTGCTGTCTGCAAGACGAGCAAGTCGAGGAGAGGGAAGGGCTTTTGGAAGGTCAGTCTTAAAAACTACAAATACTTCTTTGTAAGGTTGGCTTTGTTGTTCATTTTGAAAGTGGGGGACAAGAGAAGAAACAAAGGTTATTTTTTGTGTATCTTTTAAGTGACCAATGTTCGGGATACACGGGTGCGTTCGATGTCTGGCAGTCTGTGATCTTGTAACTGTCGGTCTCGTTATGGAAGTTCACAAGTGGCTGTAGTCGGCCTTAGATTTCTGGTGTATGAGGATTCGTGGAACCAAAAAAAAAGTAGCTGAGTTTGAAACAACCCTCTTTCTTTGTCTTTTTCTACGACTAAAAGCCTTGCTTTTGGTACCGCAGTTTCGGGCACTCAAAAAAGAATCAATGTCCAACAGCTATCCTGCACCCGAAACTGTTAGCAAGCGAGGACCACACAAAATAATCCATAAGATTAGTAGCCAAAAAGGTAACGAGATCCTGCACTTCGTAAAGATATTGTTTTTGTACCTTCAAAATTTCCCTGTTCGAAATAAAATAAAAATTACCCACTGGACGAAAAAAAGAAACGCCGTTACTCTTTCCGTTCCAGTAAAAATGTAACGCGTTCCCGTTCCAGTTCCAGCGATTCAAAATGGAACGGCGGCGTTCCTTCGTTCCTCCTAAAAGGAACGCGTTCCAGGAACGCCGTTCCTTGGAACGCCGTTCCGTACAACACTGTGTCGTTCAGATCCCTCATGAACACAAGCACAACAACAACAAAAATCCGCGAGACCTTGCCATAGAAGAAACAGTAGAACGTTGAGTGTCGAGGCTACACCACTGTTTTAAAAACTAAAAATATAGAGGTTTTTTTTTTTTTTTTTAAGCTTAACAGATTTGTTTAAGAAAAGCCGTGAAAGCTAGTTATGCGGTTTGTGCAGGGAAGCTATACGGCCAGGGGGATATAGTATATGAGGCTAAGTGTAACGATCACTCGGCTAAGTAAAATTTGTTACTGAACTTTTTAATGAGTGGAAATAAACATGTGGTTTCAATAAGAAGTTTCCTGAGCGTCATCGAAAACCAATAAATCAATAATGTTTCGAATTCCTTCGAGCACGTGGGAAGCGAAGTAGTGCGCTAAAGTTACCGCTCGTGGAGCAGGTACAAGGCTGGGACGATGCTAAGAGAGGGAAAAATTGCGCGGGCGCGTTATCGCACCGGTAGCCTTGCACCTGCTGCACGAGTGGTAACTTTAGCGCACTACTGCGCTTTTCACGCCCTCAAAATATTTCTAAAAATACTGATTGTGTGGTTTTCGGTGATGCTCAGCAAGTTGGAACCATATCAATTTTTAATTAATAAAAAGTTGATTAACAAATTTTACCTAATTAGCCGAGAGATAGGTAGCCGACTGATAGATATGATTATCCCCCTATACAATGTCTCACTGGCCGTATAACGCACCTGCACATACCGCAGAAGTGTATCTTTCACGACTTTTTTTTTAAACAAATCCGTTAAAGGAATACTGAACCGAAATGGGGTTTCGCAACATAAGGCCGCAGAAGCGTTGAACGGGACGCTACGAACTCAAAAACTTCAGTCATACATTAAATCCTCAAACAAATGGCCTTTTTTTTTCAGTTTTTTTTTAAAGAATTGCGCGATCAAGCGAGGACTACGACGTCACGATCCCCCTAGAACAGTTGAGAATGAGGGGAAGAGGCCTCGCTTCTCTTCTCCTCGCTTCGGTTCATCGGCTCGACCAACACCTCCTAGAAGAAAGGCCGTAGCGCTCCGAGTGGTTACCTCACAATGTCGGAGAAGGAAGGCCATGGCGCAACTACGCGAGAAATTTCTGCTATCGACGTGAAAAAAAGGTCCTGCTATGGCTTGAGTGACATGTGCGGCAACTAGCCAACGATGACACTGGTCGATTAATCGATAGACCTCTCTCTCAATAGAGAGAGGCTTCTTGGAGGTCGTGTTCAAATGTTTTCGTGACAGATATTGCGGGACGTATGGGTTTACGATCGACAGATGAAAAACAACTTATTTTTGGGCCTTCTTGATGATGTAGGACGCGGATAAAGTGCTGCAGTCGTGTTTTCTTGTTTTTGTTAAATCTTGTGATAGAGTGGAATCTCGTTCTTCGTCGTTATCCGTGTGCAGTTGAGTCGAAATTTGTAAATATGCGTGGTTATATTCTAATTTTCACCGGAAGGTGAATAACAAGTTTGTGTGATTATTGAAAGTACTTTGTGCTAATGTGTTTATTTATATTAATGTTATTTTATTGCCTTAATCGCGTATTAAGGTAAACTGTATTAAGGTAATAGTAATATTGTGTACAAAATAAGTTATATTTTGTTCTAAGGCAGCTGCAGTCCATAGGGACAAGTAAATTAGTTGACTCTAAATAGTAAGTTTAGTACCCCTGCCCCACGGAAAATTTAATATATTATCATTCAATATTAGTGATTTAATCAGCTCGCGGTCTTGAGTGATTATACGAACGTCGCAAGCTGATTTGTGGACCCCATATTGTCATTCGGTCGCAATTACATTATTTTGCCATGTGGCCGGGGTATAATGCAAGAATTCAGTGACTGCACGTGATAGCATCACTTACATGATCGTAAGTGACACTTGTCGAGCAGTGTCCGCGTTGACTACGTCTACCTGATTTTTAACTGTGATCTGTTTTGCGGTGTCCAATCACTGCGTGTCTTGCCATTTTGTTGAAGTATTTCTGTATAAAATATGCATTTCTACAGCAATCTTTTCGTGACTCAATGTTTTCGACTTAAAAAAATCTCAGTTTTCTATAGTTGAACTATTTATCTATTTATTTATTTAAATACCTCACACTCCCTCAAGGGGCATTATGTAAGCGGGGGGGGGGGGGGGGGGGAGGGGCCAGCAGCCACCGGTGTGCGCGAGCACACGCAACGAAAATGACGTCAAAGACCTCCATTCGCGCTTGAGGACAGGGAAATGCATGGGCTTCGGGCCAAAGGAGAATAAAGGCAAGGTTTTCATCTACACAGTGGTGTCTGGTGTAAAAGGTAAGCGATTAATTGGTCTAACAAGCACGTAGCTTTCACTTGTAGAGATGAAAAGCCTGTCTTTATTCTCCTTTGGCCCGACGCCCATGCATTTCACTGTCCTCAAGCGCGAATGGAGGTCTTTGACGTCATTTTCGTTGCGTGTGCTCGCGCACACCGGTGGCTGCCGGCTCGTGGAAAGAACGTGCGCCACTTATTATGGACACTAAATTTCTTGGATCAGTATCCCTTTGACGTTGTAATATATTTCCCGCGTGATAAAACGTGTTTTAGACCTGCTGCTATGTGCAGCTTTCATTTTAGCTAAAAAGACACGCGTATGTGACTAAAAGCGCGTTACGACGATCGATCCACGCGCGTTGCCTTCGCTTCGATGCGCTCCCCCAATGGCCTTCCTTTGCGACGTCACGATGAGAGCACGACGGCCTTGCCTTCTAGGAGGTGTTGGCTCGACGAGACAAAGCGAGGAGGAGAGGGAATGAGAATCATGACGTCACATGTCTCGTCAGCCATGTTCAATCGCGCATTTCTTTTCCAAAAATACGGTCATCCGTTTTAGATATTGTCACGAATGACAAGGTGAAACAAAGAAAATAACTGGAAGAACTGAAACGTTTAATGGGGCGAACTTGTGCCCAAAAATAAACAAAGGAAACAAGATAACAGCAGAGCGTCGCGGGCGTCGAAGTCGGCGTAACAGCAGAGTCGAACGCTGGGGCGAAACTGAATGAGGATCGCCATGCGAGCCCCTTATGTACACGCGTTGGCTTCTGGAACAATCGGTCTAGAAGGTTCGGCGACGAGAACATCCGCACCTCGAACAAGCAACAGCATTCTTGAATTTACTAGAACACTAAATTGTAAGGATAAACAAAAGACGCGCCGCGCCGCTCCCAGGAATCGAACCCTGGCACTTCGCGTGGGAGGCAGGCACGATAACCGTTAGGCCACGGCCGCGCTGCCTACTCGGCAAGCTGCGCGCGCGGCAATATGGCTGTGTGAGTGGTATTTTGGGGATCTGCTGCGTCCCGCCTATCGCTCCAGCCCTGTTTTGTGAACTCGAAGTTTCGGTCCAATATTCTTTTACAACTAAAAGAAAAAAAAAAAAAAAACCTGTATACCATTTTTATTGCGAGTCTCCCGTTAGTACTTCTAGCGGACACACATCACTACCATTATTAACTGGGATGCTTTTTCGAAACAATAAGGTCATCTTCCAGCACGGACATTAACAAAAAGGGACGGTGCACATCGAAATAGGGTTCGATCGGCGCGTATCAAAGTTCACGTAGCTCTCTGTGCATCGGCGTTGTCATTGAGGACCAACCAAACCTCGACCGGTTGCGAAGTGAAACCGGCGGCGGACTGTGGGCTTCTTTGATGTGCACCGGGGCTTTGAGCACAGAAACAGCCTTGCAGGGATGCGCCACTCCCTGACTAAGAGAAGGAAGGTGCTCGATTCCAACTTCGAAGCGACTTTCTGACAACCATCGTCACTTACAGTTTAAGAAACGTAGTAAGTAGGCTGTTAGGCCGTAATGAGAATGGCTGGGGAGTAGTGACAAGACGCCCGATACACCTCACGCCCCGTGTTTCTTAAACCCTCTGTGACTATAAAATAGCGAGAAAAAGAAACAGAGAGAGAGAAGAAAGAAAGAGGTTGTAAGAGAGAAAGGTAGAAAGCAAGTAAGACAACGGTAACTGAAACGTGAAAGAAAACGAACAAAACTATGCGAGGTAATTAACAATACGCGTACTAAAAATGAAATCTCACTACGACTAACAACGACGTGAGACAGCTTAAAGCGGGGTAGCATCGAAAGAAACAAAGGATATATCTATATGAAAGGTTGCGCTCCCTTTTAGCATGATGCACTCGATTCTTCCCTTCCCCAGCAGTCAGAGAGCGAACTGTGAAACAGAAGTTCTGTCGGAAACGCGCTTCACTGGATGCATGGACACGCCAGTGTGCGTGCGTGTGTGTGTGTGTGTGTGCGCACAGGGCCTCGAAAACCAAGCAGAAAGCCACACGATAGCGATTATTATTAATGATGCAGAGCCATTGTTGGGCTTTCCCTTTTGTCGGTGACGGAAAAGACCGACGCTCCCTGCCACCGACGAACGCCCGGCGAAATGCCTCCTCGCAAAAGGAACCCGAAGCCTGTCGCGCATTGTTACGACCGAGCTCGGTCTTTTGTTTTCAGAGCTCGTGGCGTCTCCTTTTCTTATTATCGGCATTGCTGTCGTTTACTTTCTTCTCCGTCTAGCCGGCCCAACATGCCTTTTGTCATCTTCATTTCACTTCTCGTTTATTAACGCGCGCAACGTCTTCTACTCGTTTCGAAGCGGACTGGGGGGAAGAGTAGGAGAAACCTCGCCACCAATCAGACACCCGTGTTTTGCGACGCGCGGGGCAGCGGTGGGCGACGCTACCTAGCCACGTGACACGCCTTTCGTCGCACGATTGATTCGGAGAAGCTGGGACGTTACCGGGCTTCGCGGCGGATAACTTGTGGCGTCTTCTTTTGAATGTAATATTTTCTCCTCCGTCTGGCCCGACTTGCCTTTTGTCATATTTATTTCAGTCCTCGTTATTATGCCCTCCCCTTCCCCGTTTATTTTGTTTGCGCTTCGAGGTGGACTCCCGTGCGAACGGTACGAGAAGTCGAGCAGCCAGTCGGACGCCGGTTGTCCTGTCACGTGACTTTACAGAGGTGGGCGGAGTTACCCACTCATCTGACACGCCGATCGTCGTGCGATTGGTTCGGAGGACTCGTAAAGGTCGCTGCGCTTCGCGGAGAATGACTACGGGCCGTTCGCTGCGATTCGAACGAAGAATAGTTGCCGTTTATAAATTATATTCCGCTCTCCGTTCTGTCGGGGGAATTCTGCCCCTCCGCGTCTCTGACTTTGTTTGCTTAAAATATTGATAGCTGCTTTTGTCGGAGTTACCATTCTTTTTCCTCTTCTCTATTTCGGTTCATTTTAATACTCGGAGCTCTGTATCTCGCGAACATACGGGTATGAAATACTTTGGCCCTACGGGTCTGTCCGAGTTTTTGATAAGGGGGAGGCATTGTGTTCCGCGAGCGTGTTTGGAAGGAGGAATTCAAAACTTTTGCGCGTGTGGCGTGTCCTTATTTTTGTGCTTTCCTATACGCGTCATTACACATTTGTCCTTTTGGAAATTCGTATCTGCGCACCGCAATACATGCCCGCGAATGTGCTATACCTCGTGAGGCGTACTCTATAGCAAATCATTGTTCACTTTTTACATGATCCCTCCTCGAATCGAAATTCACGACTATCGTAAACGCTCGCCAAGTGGGGAATACCTGACCATTCTTGGGGAATTTGTTTGTATTACCAGGATTGGAATAATTATTAACTGCCACTTTTTCAAGGGTAAACCGCGATTGATTACCCTCAAAATCAGAACTATACAGCTAGCGAAACTTAGCTTATGTTTTTCACTTTCACATTTTTGTTTCTTATTTTATATGATCTCTTAGGGCCTGAAGGCTGTACAGAGAAGAGGGGACAATACATCTAAAATAACGTACAAAATATGTAAGAAATAGGCAAGTAAACATAAAAAACAAGAACACAGTTGACCGTAAAAGACAACTTATTCACAAACGACGACGTTGATAAATTCAGCGCGCTCGGATGTGCCGACAATGAGTGCGGGAAGGCGATTACATATCATCGGCATTTTGCAAAATTAAATTATTTAAATATTTCAATTAGTAACGACAGGTTAAAGAGACACCTCTCCGGATGAGCTAATTAAATTTATTTTTCAAACTTTCCAAATACCACGGGAGAAAATTGGTGTATGTTGCGATGCATGTACGGGGAGGCAACAAACGACGGTATCGACACGCAGATAATTCTATTTATTTTTGAAAAAAAAAATGTATTAAATTTTTATTGTCTAGTTATTTATTTATTTTACAACACTACAACCCCGGTGCAGGATTATAGTAGGAGAGGGTTCCAAAACATTTAAATTAATACATTTCGACGTGACAAGTTACTTGCTATAAGGTGGCCAGCCGATGGAGGGAGTTTTCAAGTGAATCTGAGTTAGGGATGGTGGAGTGAGGGTTATTCGAATCGGATATAGTTCGAGGAAAATTGTTATCATAAAGAAACTTGATATATATTAACGATTATAGAAATATTACGGCAATTTCACCCAATTACTGAATGATAAAAAAACAATTTCTCCTGCGGCAAGCGATTGAAGAGTCCCTTGTCCCCCTTGTTCCCCTTCTCGAGGGATTATTATCGTTATCTTGTCCAGCTCGCTTGCACCTTTGCATTAATTGCATTATCATGAAAGTCTGCCTTTGATACAAATGCTTCTTGACGTTGGAAAGTTCTAATAGTTAGTTATTGTTCCCTATTGCGAAATATCAAGTGAGGAAGGTCGTTTCGCAAAAAACATAAACATTGTTTTTTTTTTGTTTGAAGAGCATGTATTTTGCGTTATTTACGCCTTACCTTATTTGCCAGCGTTGCACCTGCGAATAAATGCAATGTTCGAGCTTTGTCAGGAGAAACTGGGCAAGTAGATCTTCTTCAGTGCTGTTTTGAAGGGTGCGGACCGTATAGTTTGTTTTCCTTTCTGTGCTGGCGAAGCATGAGCATGTTACCCAAAACGATCATTGCACCGTCCCCTTTCCGGTTAACATTGCACAGCTAAGTCGTCGAAGGTTCTAAGCTAGGTACAACTACACACGGGGACAACTTTTCTTGACAATGCAGCCAAAGATGCGGGCACGCTTGCCCTCTTTCATTTTGAGCGCGGATTAAAGCTGCGTGCTCGCTTTCCTCCTTTTCTTAAAAATGCCAAGAAAAGTTGTCCCAGTGAATCCAACCAGCTCTAAACCTGGTGCACCACACTGCTACGCTTTCTGCTCGTTTATGTCGAGTGCTGCCTCGTGAAGCTTGACTAGAAAACCACAAAATGACAGTCAGCAATTTGAAAAACGTTGTGGCATCAAAGCAAAGATTTCAATAAACAGCGCAGTCTTCGTACAAAAACAGATAACAAAGCACCAGAAAAACATATGTTTTTTTGTCTGGTACTTTGTACTCTGGTACTTTCTTCCGGTACCCCCTTCCAAGAAGAGCCCCCAAGAGCATCCGTACCGAATGCTTACTAGTAATGCGTTCCAAGATGTAAAACGTTGGGTAGACAAACTGCTAAAAAAGAAAATCGTGTTTGTTCTTTGTTTTTAACGTTAAGGCCCGTTCAAACTCTTGCGACCTCTTAAAACTGGGTTCCATAAAACCTCTTACAACGAGAGGATACACTGGCGCCATCTATTGGGTAGCAGTGTAAACTTGGCGGTCCGGCATATTTTCTATTTCTCTCGAGCATTATCCTTTCTTTTTTGGCTCGAAAAACTTTTGTCAACATTATAAACAAGCCTTTCTTATAGGTATTACGCACATTTAACCTCGGAAATACCGCAAAACCTTCGCTCTTGTGAAATGCAGTTCCAGGGTCACCGCATAGATGGCGCCAGCGTGCCAGTGTGTTCTGTCGTCCTAAGAAATTTTAAGGGGTTTTAACAAGTCTCGGTCTCTCTCGGTCGTACTCGGTTGCAAGAGTGTGAACGGGTCTTTACTTGATAGCGTTCTCTCAAAACGAACCTGGGATGCTGTCCTGTTTTCCTCGGGAGGGCGGGGCGTTCCCCCAAAGCCGGGGTCACACTCCTTATACATCATATATAAAAGAGAGTCTGCATATACAGATTCGAACGTGAGTCATCACGAGATCCGTGCTTCGAATGCCTCGTGGCGATGAGTTCAAGGAGAAAACTTGAGCAACCGGCATTCGAACCAGTGGCGTCACAAAGGGGGGGGGGGAGGGGGGGGGGGGGGGGCGGACCGCCCCGGGTGCAGCGCTCAGGGGGGTGTCGCGGCGGGCCACGAGCGGGGGGGGGGGGGGGGGGGAGTCGCGGCGGGCCACGCGAGAGGGGGGGGGGAAAGGGGGGGGGGGGGTGTCGCGGTGGGCTACCGCCCCGGGTGCCGCTGACCCTCGTGACGCCACTGATTCGAACCACGGATATTGCGGTGACTCGTGTTCGCAGACTGTCGTTTTGTTTGCTCGGTACGAGCAGTGCGACCAAGGCTTCACCTAAATGCAGTCACGCCTCTCAAACGTCGTGCAAGAGGCGCCATGTTCGCTGCAAACACGAGGACAAAATTATCGGCGGACAATGCTCAAGTATGTTTGAACCATGTTAGCTTCACACATATGTTTGTTTCGAACATGTGTGCAGACAGTGTTTGTGTGGCCAATGTGACACGACTGTCGTGTGAGGAACAAGCACGCCTTGGACAAGACAGCGCGTCGTACTTCGTACAAGACAGCGCGTCGTATTAGCGGTGTGATCACGGCTTGAGACTATAGCTTCCAGGCAAAGGCGATCCTAAATCCGTAAAACAAAATAAATAAAATAATGCAAAAAAGCCCGAACCGATATATCTCTCCTCCTCCTCCTCAGATCCGCGAAACATTAATTGAGGTACCATTTTAAGGTTATCGGCTCTATTTTCGGAACTTGACAGATTAAAGTTTGCACATTTCTGAGTTTAGCAGCAAACTATACTAATACAAAATTATGCAAGTAAAGTAGACAAAAAACACACATAAAAAGCACATGTTTACGTCGTTCTGAGAGTAGAGGTTTTACCGCGGAACATAGTGGGAAAAAGCGAGTACGCCAAAAATAAACTGACAATGGCTGATGATCCTATATCTCATAAGCAGTGAAGTTTAGTTCGACAGGTGGCGTCACCTTATGCGGGATTTTTGCAACTCTGAGACGGCCGGCGTCCGCAATCATTGGACTCGATCTGGAGCTCGAACGTCCGAGTGCCCGGCCGAACACTGACGCGGAGAGCTCCCATCCAATCGTTCGGTGGTTAGGCCTTCCCAAAGTTGCTCATTTTGGCCACCAGCTGCGTTGACTAGCAGACGAACGAGCCGCCTCCTGTTCACTGCCCTGAGGCCATAAAGAATATGTAAGATATCGGTGTCTTCATGATTGACCCCGTAACTGACAACGTCGCAACACGGCGCTCCGCTCCAGAAAACCGTTGCTAGGGCCGTTGTTATGTACAAACGCATGGGGACTCGACGTGAGGTTAGATATTGCACGACAAAAAAAAAAGTAATTTTTTTTTAAGCATTGTGTCTTCTCAATGTCGAATCATAAATACTTTTTTTATCGTCTCAGTACCATAAAGTCCTAACAAAATCCCGAGGTAAAGTTTCACAACCGGTTTTGCCTTGCTAGCAGACGACACGATACCTCGTCTGCGAGCAAGTGGTTCTTTCTGAGGGACTGCGCGACTCCTTTGAATGAAGTTGGTGACGATCGACGAAACTTCTATTCTCGGGCTCACCTTTCTCCGGGAGTTCGGAAGCGAAGAGTGCCTGTACACCGCTTTGATCGACGCTCGAGGTGAGCGAGGACGCGAACGCCTTCCCGTGGAGCTCTCTTCCGCAATATTTGAGAAGGTGAAAACACTGTGAAACCGAATCACATACGAGGACGACGTGAAGTGTATCAAGGTCGAAGTGCCGGTCAGCACACGTTTCAGGGAATTTTGGCAGCACAGTTCTTAAGTGCACATTAGTGTGAACAAACAAATTGTCCGTAGCATTTCTGATGGAGGTGTGGGTGATCGTAACACCCGCACCTCCATCAGAAATGTCGCGGATGGAAAAGGCTCGGCGATCATCAACTGAAAAATATATGTTTAATCGGAGAAACGGGCGCCAGAAAGAAAAGAAGGAAAAGGCATGCGTCGAAACAGCGGCAGCGTACGTCGCGGCGTCGGCTTGACAACTGGCTGAAGCGAGAGTGTGAATATGAAGAAGCTGAGTGAGTGGGCAAAGGTCACGCTCGGGTCCTTATCTACTTCACTCGGCATCTCGAACATTCGACCTCAAATGTTGGATACTGACTAGGCAAGGTCATTCTGGTCGCCTTATCTTTTACACTCTGGCTAAGAGTAAACACCAAACTTCTAGATGTAAGGAAAAGCGTTCCTTTTCGGTCATGCACGTGGCAATATAACTTGCCCGATGTTATTATCCAGGTCCTTTTCTAATTCGGGGTCTTACTTAAAACTGAAAAATCGGCAGGATTTTTTTTTTTTTTTTTACCGTGATCATTACAAGCAGGTACAAAACACTCACCCATATTGCGAGCCTTAAAAAACGAAGTCCGAGGTTTCAAACCGCTCATGTTAGGATCAAAATAATTGCTCCTTCATTAGAACGGACGTCAACTGCAGAATAAAAAAAAAAGAGAACCCGACGCTGCTTTGATATCATGCTCTAAACAGATGCTTTTACTCGCTGTGTTTTTCGCAGATCTCCATGCGTGTTTTGATTTTCGTCCGACAATATCGTATCGCACTAAAACAACAAAAAAATTCGTTTTTATAAACTTGGTGAGTTTTCTGAGGTTTGCCATGTTCCAAATAATTACAAAATCAAAAAAGGATCATAGTGCAATTGATTCAAACTGTTGCAGACGGCATACTTCAGTCATTACGTATGCGTTCGTCAAGCGTTCATCGTCTGCAACAGCATCTCGAGACGTCTCGAGGACCGGAAGTTGTCGTCGCCAATATTTCATAAACACACTGTTCTCGGCAACGTTACTAAACCACTCAGTTGGGAAACTGCCATAGAGACTGCTCTGAAAAAGTGGCCCCGATCTCTCCTCGAGAAGCGAGCTAATGGCGAACACAGCGACCATTTCTCCCGCAGCAGCCCATCGAGGAACCTCACGTTACGTCTATCTTGGCTTTAATCGGCCATTTTGGCGCCGAAACAGATACGGTGGTAGAGGTTACAGGGGCGCCACCCCCTCTCCCCAGCGGACGCGCCGCGTTTTACTAACGAAGTTAAAATGCACCTAGGTCGGGACGCGCTACCTGAAAGCACCGCTGAGGCATGGTTGTATAAAAACAATATTAATTGTGCCACAAAACCTTCCTAACTAAAACTTTTAAAAACATCACGCGCCCTTCATTTTGACTAAACTCTAATGAATTTCATACAAAACGAGTCTTTTTAGTTTGTTTTTACGGAAAAACATGCTTTATTAAAGCTCAAGGTGACCACAGTACAGAAAAAATGATAAAGGGTGGCGCTGTTGTCATATTTAGCTCGGTCTCGGTGGACGCCAGCGGCCCAGGTTTCGACGGCGAGTTTCCCAACTGAGTGTTTTAGTAACGTTGGTTCTCGGCAAACGTCAGTCGTTGTAAGTGTAAAAAGTAGGCTTCTTGTACCTATTTTTTTTACGCTTAAATTACCCTTCTTAATTTTTTACAGATCGTTCTTTCGGAGCGAAATCCAGTCCCATGTATTCGTCCCCAACAACACCCCTAGCAACGGCTTGTTTGGAACGGCGACGTCACACTTACGGGGTCAATATCCGATAACGATTCGCAAGTAACTATACATCGTTTCACCTTAAATAAACACTGACACCCCCCCCCCCCAAAAAAAAAAAAAAAAAAGATTATTTTTGCCACGCGATTTAGTATTGTGTGAGAAGACTATCCAACCAATATTTTGATACAGGGTCACGTATATTTTTAATAAAGCGAAAAAAAAACGCAACTGCTCGAAACCGAAACTTGATTGGGGAAGAAGATGAAATGTAGAGGAGAGGGTTACCGGAAATTACATGTAACATTGTAACTTCACTCGACCACGTTTTCTTTTTTTCTTTTTCGTCCCGTCGTTTTTTTTTTTTTTTTTTTGGCTGTGCAAGGCAGATGAAAAATTCGCACGTCGCACGTCGTAAGAAAAACGTTTGCGCGTTTTTCGAGCTCCTATACCAAGTCGTGTTCGGAAGACAAGCGATGTCTTCAGCCAGGAGTAAGGACGACGAGTCGGCGACGACTTTCTGCGGATCAACTCTGTGGTTGGGCGTGTCGTACGGAATAAATCCTAATTGTTTTGATCGGTAGACGATTTATCTTTCGGAGCTAGACAGATTCACCGGCACCGCGAACAACAGTTCTGAAGTAGAGGTCCCACGCCCGCCGTCCGCCGCCATCGCTTAGTGCGCTTCGTTCAGCCGTTCTGCCCGCGACTCCCGCGATACGGCGCCACGTTGATAATTACGCAGAGAATGCACGGAGTGCTACCGGTTCTGTGTGCAACTTTCTTTTTTGTTTTATTTTTTTAGTCAACGTATGTTTTTTTAGGAGCCACAAAAAAGGACTATAATTTTTTTGAAATCTTGTTTTTAATATTGTGTGCTTTCGATGACTCACGACCTTGATTATATTTGGTGTGCGTGTCTAAACCAGAGGTCTTCAAACTTTGTTGGTAAGGGGCCGAATTGGGGATCTGTTTTAGTCTCGAGCGCGGTAAATTAGGTAAGACAATATAAGCAAGGAAACGCTAAATAAATATTCCCAAATAAACATTCAAATAGCAAAATTTAAACTAGGGGTAAACTTCAAAAAGAAATGTAAGGCGGACGAATAAATATACTTTATTTTTAAGCGCCATATTTTACTATTTGTGATATTACAAAATAACTACAACTCCGAGACCTCGCCAGACACAAATCAAAGTGCAAAGGAATTTTGTCATATTCACACAGGGCAAAAAGATAATGAAAATGGTAGATCAAATCAGACCATACACGATATAAACGAGAGCGCAAAGGAATATTTTCATGGTTATGGGGGGGGGGGGGGGGTACATATGAAGCAGAGAACTACGAATGGTAGTTCTGGGGATGACAATGTACAAAAAATACTTTCCGAGAAAACCGACGTTTTTATGCAGTTTTCTAGGCATTTGGGAATAGTAGATTTTGAGTTCGAATCGAATTCGAAGCGAATAGTGGTTTTGGTCGAATATTTTCGAATTGAATATCTAAAAGTCACCCCAAGTTTTTCACTACAGCACCATGCCTAAATGAAAAGCCATCTGAACTCGTAAAGGTTGTTCCCAAACTTACATTTGATACTTGACGAATTTAAGCTAAGTTAATTTTAATCTAGCTATATTTATAGAATGTGACCTCACAAAGTCCATTGCCTAGATGGAAATGGCAAGTGAACGACGCATTTGAAATAAAACTACACCTATAGAAATGCCCAGTTATATATACCTAAGCGAAACGATTTATAAATCTTCTTCTTTTTATATGCAAATATTTGTTATTGAATCCAGAATTTGAGAAAATATAAAAAAAGACAATCATAGACAATCATGACTGACGTACGTAGGTTGTCAGGACATCTCTGCCTAACATTTACGGTTGCATAATAGCTACAATAAAATTTTGAAATTTTTAATGTAGGTTAGATTTTAACATTCACAAATGTACCTCTCTTTTTCCATACATAACGCGCGCGCGCGTGCACCATCCCTCTTTGAAAGTGGCCTTTCCTCTTGAGAACGTGACTGCAATATTTGTACTTTTCGATGTGTTGTTGATCGTGGAGGTTTAGCCCCGTTGAGCGCGCTTCTTACCAAACACCGCTGCACTGCGGAGAAGCAACACCCGCGGAAGCGATTTCCGCGGGTGTTGCTTCTCCGCAGTGCGCCGGTGCTCGGTAAGAAGCGCGCTAACGGGGCTGACCCGCAGCGCTCAACATTTCGAAAAATACGAATATCAGAGTTCACCTCGAAGCGTACATCGAATAGCCTATTATACGAAACTACTAGTAAAAAATTCGAGTATACGCACAACACTACAGTTTTCTTATTCTTCGTCATATCCTCGTTTTCGCTTTTAAAGCGTGCAGAAGAGTGTAAGCGCGTCAACTGCCTTCTTTTTTTTATTTTTTAGGAGCGTTTATTTTTTGCGTTGGTAGCAGTGGGTCGTGGACCGGGCGTCAATGAAAAGACTGCAGCCATCCACGGGTCGGCCGGAACACCTCCGCGGGCCGGATCTGACCCGCGGACCAGGGTTTGGGGACCCCTGGTGTAAATCATAGAGGACAGCACGTGACCACGGAGTGAGCGCGATTCAAACTAACCGGTTCTCGATCGGCGGTTTTCGGGCGAAAAAGAACTAATTTCGAGCCGCAAAGTGTGTTCTGGGTAGTTGGGCTCTTCATATGTCATGTACAAAGAAAACCTCGGCGAACACAAATGCCCCGTCAGTGTCCCTTTAAGTCCAGACCAGGGTGTAAGATAGACAGGTGGGGAAACGAGAGCCAAATGAGCGACCGGATTGTGTCCCCCTCGGATTTCTCTTTTTCTGTGGCGCCCTCTATGTGGAGCGCCGCAAACTCTCACTCCGGGTGGGCGACCGGTGGCGACCGGCTAAACTGACGGAGATCGTTTCTCATGGATTTTCAATTGAGGACTGTCGTACTCTCGGTTTATTTTGCGCACTCTCTCATAAAGTTCCATGCAAATTCGATTCCGATTTTTTTCTTCTCGCCGCAGCGCCATCTTTCGCAAATCGGGGGTACCCGCAAGCAGACGAGTACACAATCCGGTCACGGCGCTGCGGTAGGCTTCTATGGGCCGTTTCCCCACCTGTCTTATCTTACACCCTGGTCCAGACGCAGCCGACGCAACGAACCGATGGGATCAATCCTACAGCGTCAAAAGGGCAACGTCATGGTGTTCGTCCTGTTTCTGTACGCCTTCTATTCATCGCTCAACCAATCACACACAGAAAAGGCCCAGTGACTTGCGCTTTTGTCGTTGCTTCATTGGTTCCATTAGCCCATTGGCTGCGTCTGGACTTACTCTTAATGCGCAGCAGAGCCATGTATAGGGGAGGAGGAGCGACCGTTACGCGCCAAGCGGTTAACTTTAGAACTACACGGATGGGGAAAACAAATACAGTGACTCAGCGCTCGGCCGACATAACCGAATGCGGCGTCAGCATTCGGCTGGAGTTCGTGTTCTCCGGCGAGGGGGAGGAGGGGCTCTTTTGTTTCCACTCCGGCCTGCATGAACAATGCAGCGTGCACGGTCCCAGCTCAGCACAAAAGTTGAAGTGGGTCAAGCTCGCATTCTCTAAGGATACATCCGGCACTTAACGTCGCTTCGTCGATTGTTGGTATTTTTTACATTGAACTGTGCCCCGCGCTCTATTGTAGAAGATGACTTGGACATGCCCATAAGGCCTCTGGGCATGTGCACAGGCCTTGTGTTGAGTAAGCGCCGTGGTGTGGGGAAACAAACAAGTCAGAGCGCCCCCTATAGTTCGATCTCCTGCCCGACATCTATTGTCCTCGGTGACCTCTCGCCGTACCTTCGCTCCTCCCAGACTCCTCCCGTAGAACCGACGTCAGGCCTAGCAACCGCCTAGCAACGGAAAACGCGGGGCGAATGGCGCGGGCCTGTCCACTTTTACCGATCCCAAGCCAACGCTCGTGCATGCAGGGCCGCATGGTATCCTACATAAAGACCCTTAGTTTTAGGTTTTCTGGTGAGATTTCGGTCGGTTGTTGTGCGGTTGGATGTTCCGATCACACGCCACGGTTTTTGTTTCTTTTTGTGATTCTAAAAGAGAGAAACAAAAAACGTCGCAAAATATGGTTGAATAAAATCATGCGCGACAATTGTAGACGGCCACGAAAGACTCCCGTCTTTGTGACGTATGCGAATTCTTGTTACATCTTTAAACTTTCTATTAAATAGAATTTTCGTCGCAGCAGCGACGAAAACCAGCAAACTATACTACACGAAGCTCGCATGTGATGTGTAATGTGAATAATTGCGGCACGGGGCATGGACGTCCTAGGGTTGTGAAGCTTTTTCCTTTGCCTTCTTCTCTAAAGCGCGCAAGTGAATGAATTTAATATTGAATTGATGCCTCCCATTGGATGTTTATTTTTTTTCTGTGAAAAAGCTAGTTCTGTTGTATTTCTAACTTTCATTAATTTTCATGTAATTACATGACGATGAATGCTGGGATCTCGGTGCCGCTAGGAACGACCCATCAATTGAGTATAAATTGACTAAACCGAGCTAGCTTACCATTCGCGATGAGACGCCTGACGCTGAGTCGCTCCGTGTTTATTTCGTCACCATCCCTTAGGAAATAGACGGCACTGTTGTATTGTGCAGAAATGAACGCTTTAGCATTCCCTTTGTTTAAAATCCAAAGTGATTACAAGGCTTAAAAATACTGTAAAATACTAAGTTTAAAATAATCTGAACGAGTTTTTTTTTTTTTTTTTTGCATGTTCTGCAGCGTTAAGTTTCAAATGAAACGGCGCATTTCGACATCGATGACGTACGTAGTAAGAACTAGAAAAAAATGATAGTTTTGGCACTCTTTAGATTGTATGACTGAAATTCAACGCGAGCGATTCATCGATCAATGAACTGACTAAAGGGTAGCGATTCATCAGGTTAAAATTTTGAATCAACGCCCAGCCCCAACGTTAACTAATACATAGCGTACCATATCCAATCAAAAACTTTTGTACTCACGAAACACTCCTGAAAGGCACACTTTGCCAAATTCGAGAAATATCGAGCCCGCAAAAATAAATTCGCTAACAGTATTATTCGATTCTTTTTTTTCCGAGCATGTGTACAATATTGAACCAAGCTTTGATATTTCGATCGTGTCTTGATTCCGTTTTACTGTCTGATCGATGGTTTTTATGCAAAGCTGCTGTCTTTAGGGCTCCCGTCAACCCTGAAGACTGTACGCCTTCAGTCCTTCAAAGAAATAGAATCACTGATAAAAGAAAACACAAAAACATCGCAATATAACTCACGCATAAACGTTTTTTTTTTATCTTATTAATTGAGCGCACAACCTAATATACATCTTATATATAATTAACCTTTGTCGTATTGGCTGTAAACAAATAAGCGAATTGTGGATTGGTTAGGCTGCTAGCACTGAATTGATTAAAAAGTATTCAGTTAGGTTACTTGATTTCATCAGAAGAAAAATATTAGGCAGTTACTTGAAAAGTGACCGTTAGTTTTCCGATTACTTTATACTTTCAACAGGACTGATTTTTATGACGGTTTGAAGACGGGTCTTCCTACTGTCCGTTATTGAATTAGAGGTCGCCGAATTATAAACTACTCACCATGTTAAACCACAAATTCTGATAAACCATCATCCTGTCCGAAACTGAGTTCGGGGATTCCTGGGTGTAAGACACTTGTACAAACAAAAAGGTGCTATTAGAAAAAAAGGAGAGAAAAAGAGTAAAGTTAAGGGGTAATTCTAGTACTTTCAAAAGTAATCAGATTACGATTGCGATTGCTTCCTAAGAAATACACTTGAAATGGTTACAAAATTACTTCGAAAAGTAATCGGTTGCAGGTAATTCGATCATACTTCGAATGAGTACCATACAAGTCTGGCCTTGACTCATCTCGCTCTTCAGCCTCCCCCCCCCCCCCTCCCCCAACCCCGAGAAACACACGCACACACAAAAACAGGATAGGCAATCTTAAAACAACGTGAATAAATTAATCGGCGTTGTTCTGAGAATAATATAGAAGGCTCGAATGTTCAAGACTTACAACGGAGCTTGAAATCATAATACAATAACAAAAAGAAAAAAAACCTTTAGGAAATACTTTTTTTTTTATTAATCTCGAGACGATTTTTTTAAGGACGGGAATCAATTTGGCTCTCGTCTGGCAACCAACTTTAAAATGAAATGTATAGATAGCGTCACTTCGAACAAATATGTGGCGGTTACTGTGTGCGGAAATCTAGCTTCGCTCATTTTAACGTCATACTAACGAATGGGACGTTAGTAAAAGATGAACTCATCCATTCGTGGATGCAAAAGCGCGCGTTTCAAGAAGACGAGTTCCAGTCCCCCAAACTACGTCCGACACCCGCGTCTCTGTCCTCTACCACGACACGAAGAAAGGCAATGGTCCGTAAGAAACGACAATTAAAAACAAAAGCAAAACAACAAAAAAAGCCTACACGAGCGTGAAATCCCTTAAACGGATTGCATATTCGCTTCCCGGCAGCGGTAATGTCGGGGGGCCCCCATAGCTCTTCCCCCCCTTCTTATCGGACTTCACGCATGCGCTCTCCATTCATTTGGCCCCGGGCACACGAGATGGCCGCGTCACGTACTGCACTGTTATTTTGGGGTTAGACCCCGATGGCACCGTCCCGTCGCCACAAAAGCGTGAGCAGATCCTATCGCATCGTTCGCCCAAGCGTGCAGGGCAAACAGACCGAAAGTGCGATGCAAGCTTTGTTTTACGACAGTCACGTGTTCGTTGCCCCCCCCCCCCCTCTCCCCCCGAATATTTGCCGCCCTCCATTTTGTACGACCAGAACTCTACTCCGATCAACCCTAAGCTGACAGTGCGGTCGGCGCTACGTGCCGGCTGGACCAATCAAACGCCTCTCTTTCGTCACCTTACCTTGCACTCAGCGAGTGGGTGCGGGCGGGAACGTGATCACGTGGAGAGAGATAGGCACCTGATTGGTCCTCTGAGCACGTAGCTTCCACCGTGTTGTAGGCGTAGGAGTTGACGGAGTGAAAAAAAAAAGAAAAAAAAAAAACTAGCTATGACAATTGTCATCAATTCTACGCTGCAACACTCACCCTCACAGTCATTGTGGTGCAGAGTCATATAAGGGCTACTATCCGGGCATTCTGATTGGCCTGATGTGCTGTGTGGTATACCCTTTTTGTTTTTTTTCTCTTCTCCCTCTTCTTTTTTTCTTCTTTCTTCCTACTAAAACGTAGCCAATCAGAAACGAGATATTTGCAGCGCTCATTGTTGCAATACGTTAGGCAGATCACATTTGTGGCTGTTCACTCGTCCGGATGGCGCCACGTACACGACCGAAACAACAAAAAGAGAAAAAAAAAACTATGACGAAGCATTAATAGACTTTCGCAAGTCAACGGCAGGCGAGGAACTGTTCAATGTGTAGTTCTTCCTGGATCACTTTCAGTTCGATGGTGACGAAGAACCTGCAGTGAGAAGAAAGCTCGAACCCATGCATTCTCCTCGATAAAATTCTATCCACCAAAGGGCTTTAAAACAGATTGTGTGCCGCCCACAGATTTACTGAATCTGAGTTAGAAATGAAGGCTTACCTATACTTCGTTTCAGCTTCCGTCCGAGCGCAGCCAAAGGCTGACGGACCGTTCGCAACTTCGAGAAGAGCATTCCTACGCACCACAAAGTAGTCCGCAAAAGATTTTTTTATTAATAACTGTTTTGGGCGTAAACATTGCACAATATTCCAGGTTTGTACGGCAGAGAATGATTTGCAACTAAACAAACTAAATATCTGAAGTTTATGTTTTTATTAATAGATGTAAATGCATGTGGTTTGGTGAAAACACGCAAATCCTCTGGCAACACGGCTGTAGCGCTCCGTTTTTCTGAGTGATTTTGTTCCCGCAATGGCCGAATCATGTGCTTAGCTGCTTTCCTCGTCGAGTCGCTTCAAAACGTCCTTTTGCAAAGGGGCGTCAGGCGCGAGAGGTCGTGATGAATGTCTACTTTCAAATTCGGCAGAAGACTCCGGCCGTGTCGTACCGCGGATGCGTTGTAAACTAGAAAAGCGCCCGGGCCACTACAATTCATTGATACACGGCGAAATCAGGGCACCCATTTACCTGCCGATCACATTGAACGCCGAGAGGCTGGGGGAAAGGACTGCTCCTCGAGCCATGGTATATCCAGACAATACAAGGAAACATCAATGACCGGGTCATCGGGCACCTTGCAATGTGTACTTACATCTCAAAACTATGCCGAAATGCCGAACAGGTGGAAAGCTCGGACATAGACGCCAGCGGCCAGCCTAGGTACTGACATCCCCTCTGACTAAATTTCAGAACGTGAAAGGGCACTTTTTAAACCTGTAGCAGACGATACCGTTCATACACCAGTTGCAGACGAAATACTCGGCGAGCACGGGCGGCGCGGACGACCAGCGGCGCAGCGGAGTGATACAAAAGTGCAGGCGAGATCGTGTGACTTATTGCCGGCGTGTGATTGTCTCCGGCCACACGTAGCTTTGGCTGCGCTCGGACGGAAGCTGAAACGAAGTATAGCTCTTGTGTTTTCCATTCCTACGTCGCATAGTACTAACCCCCCAATGTATAGGCCTCAGACCACCCGCTTAGGAGGCCGCCATTGGTACGGCACAAATGCCGTTCCACAAATGATGATAGTGATCAATGTGACCAGGCTGAATTACGGAAAGGGACTATTCTGCACTGCAATTCGCTCACCCTCTCAGTCATTGTGGTGCGGAATTCGTATCAGGGTTACACTCTAAAAAAAAGTATGTGCGTCTACTTTCGCGCACAACACTCCGAGAGCCAATCACCACAACTTACGGAGGCAGCTCAGCGAATGACGATGCCGAAACATATGTTTAGACCAAAAAACGCAGTCTGAGTTGTGACATTAAGCAATGTAAAACGTCACGCTTGCATTACTTAATGTCACAACTCCGACTGAAAAGTAGCCAATCAGAATTCTGAGCGCTCATTGTTGCAATGACGCATGCAAATCAGAGTGTGTGCTGTTCATCTGTCCCTATGGATTCACTCGTGATCAGACTTGTACCATACTCATTACAAGTAATCAAATTACTTGTAATTCATTACTTTTTGGAGTAATTTTGTAGTTATGGGAACATATTGATTCGTAAGTAATCACAGGACCAATATGATTACTTTTGGAAGTACTAAAATTACTCATAACCTTTACTATCTTTTCCCTCCCCTTTCTAATGACGCCCTTTGCTTCTGAAAGTTCCGTACCAACAAATCCTCGAACCAGAAGTCTACAGGAGGAAGGTTTTCCAAAATTTGTGGATTAAGAAGATTAGTAGTTGGTAAGTAGGCGATCCTACTTCAATGACCGACAAAGACACGCTCTCAAACCGGCAAAAAAATCACTCGTTTTGAAAACCTTAAGCAACTCGAAAAGTAACGGTTGCTTTTTTCAAGTAAAGGCGAATTAATTTTACTCGTAAATAATCGAGGAATCCCATTGAATTGTCAAGATGGCTGATGACGGTGCTGGTCGATCTTTTAGGGCCGTTACGTATACGCGGTGAGGTAGTCTTTTATAGTATGTGCACCTGCTAATTTCCTCGCTGACAGTAAAAACACTCCATACTCGACAAGAACTTCGGTATACTGAGGGGCGTGGCTTAGTACGTGCTGGCGCTTCCTGCTTCGTGATGGGTTGCTCGGCTTCCTTATCGGCTAACGCAGCAATCTGATTGGCTGCGGCGTGATAATCAGATTTCTTAAATTGACGGTGACTAAAAAAGCAGGAACAAGTTAAAGCGTTTTCCGTTTCGGGCTTCGAGGAAAGTTCATCTGCGGTGACGCGGCCCTTGGCCTTCTGGGCCTTCACCGCCCGGTTCTTTACGCCACTGACACTATAACCCCAACTAATTATAATAGGGCAACAAAAAATAATAATGATTTCATACTCTCCAAGCCGTTCTGTAGGAGGCGAGCTTGTTTACCATTGGATCCATTAAAAATGCGGACCACAGGGGCCCTAAACTCATCAGACACAAAGTTGGAGCCGAAAGTTCCCGGAGAGCGCCGACTGGACGCTGGCAACAAAAGCGCGAATTCATCGTCGTGATAGGCCAATCGGTGCGCTCCATGAACATCAGCCCCAACTTTGTATTTGACGAGTTTAGAGCCCGATGAAGTCATCTTCGGCGCGTATGAACATCTTTATGTGAATATTATAAGTCACGCGTTACAGGTGACGTGCTATAAGTAACGACGTTACTTATAACGCGTGACTTTTTTTTTTGTAACGTTTAACGTACTCGTTAGAATCCGATACGACTAAAGGCCCGTTCACACTCTTGCGACCTCTTAAACCTGGGTTTCTTAAAACTTCTTAAACCAGAGGACACACTGGCATTGTGGCGCCATCTATGCAGTGACCCTGGAACTGCATTTCACAAGAGCGAAGGTTTTGCGGGATTTCCGATGTCAATTGTGCGTAATACCCATAGAAAGGCTGGTTTATAACATTGACAAAAGTTTTTCGAGCCAAGAAAGAAAGGATAATGCGCGAGAGAAATAAAAAAAATATGCCGGACCGCCGAGTTCACACTGCTACCCAATAGATGGCGCCAGTGTGTCCTCTGGTTTAAGAAGTTTTAAGGAACCCAGGTTTAAGAGGTCGCAAGAGTGTGAACGGGCCTTTAGGAGTAAATTCGTTACTATCTTAAGGTTGTCGATCAAGGTTCGTTACTCCTTACTCGATACTTTTCACTTAAGTTAGTCACCTTTGCGGCCCCTTTGAGAAGTCAACGCACCGTCGGGACCGAGCTGCATTCTACAAATTTGATGAACGAAGGATAAAACTATTGTCAAAATCGCTCTTTAAAAGGTTCATTGCTTTCGAAGTCCGTAACTGTGGCTAATCTAAAGTAACTCAAAAGTCAGGTTCGTGTGGTTTAAAAGTAACAGTTGCGGTATTTCGTAACATTTGTGAAATGGTAACGGAGCTCGGTTACACGTTAGCTTTTTTCCAAGCTAAAGAGTAACGCTATTTCGTGACCTATTTTTTGTAACGGGCACAACACTGCCTTCCGTATAGATTTAAGAGAACAAGGGAATTAAAAACGTAGAGACAATTAAGCGACTTCAGGGCGACTCACTTGACAGTCAGTCTGTATATAACATATTACCCTCTGGCAACAAAAAAAAAAGGAAAAGGAGGTGGTCCCTATTTTCATCTGTTCCAACCACAGGTCGGCTCATAGCATATGCAAGCAGACAAAACTGTTTGAACATGACCAGAGATTGCAATGGGAGATTGCAGTCGCCATTATCGTCTGAGTTATGATCACATTTATACTGGAGCAATTATCTCTGATTCTCGTTACCGTTCCAACGACGTCCGGCTCTTTTAGATCCGCACGTACGAACATAAACAAGCGCGTGACCTACATTAAGGCACTTGGAACAAGGGTCCACCATGAATGCTTTCAGGTAGAAACAAAAAGGCAACGTAGGGCTAGATCCGCTAAAGAGCATTGCGTCATTAGACTATTGTCCCGGTTTTGTGTGTGTTTTAGGTTGCAATCGGCAACGATACCAAATAACACTGACAGAAACCGGGATCGAACAGGCAAAAGAAAAACACGCACCGAAATGAGGCGTACGTGGCGACAGGGGCATGTGTGCTTAACGGAGACCTCACGTACGGTTCAGTCGTACACCCCTGGCCGATTCGAAACGACGTAAAAACGAGTCGCCTGTGACGTCACGCGGTCATCTCTCTAGCGGTGCAATAAAGAATAGGGCGGGAAAAGGCGAGCCCGCCCAACCAGAACGAGTGCTCCCGCGGCAAAGCCTTTGTTTCCCGCCTTTTTTGGTTTTGTTTTTGGCGGGAAACTGGAAGGGCTGGACTCGATGGGTTTTTGGCGCGGAATGGTTGACGGGAGTGGCGGCGGTTGTGGGAGGGAGGAGACAATTACAGCAAAATGCTTTTTGACAGAGCTACCGAATCAGGGGGGCATTAAGAGTAATTAAAAGTCAATATTACGCTGCCCGGGCTACTGGCACCGAGCACCGCCGTCTCCCTCGGGTTTAGGGGGATCGGAGTCGTTAGGGCTCGGCGGGGAAACAAAAGGACGCCGCCATTTTGTGCTTTCTTTGTGTGGACCCTCGATTGGTTTCTCTTTTGTTCTTTAAGAAAAGGGGTAACGACGGGAACGAGGAGCTGAATAAAGGAAAGTGTGATGGCTCGGCGGAGGGCAAGAAAGAACCGTCTTAATGTTTACGTCCTTTATCTGCAAGCGCAAAAAAAAAAGAAGAAAGTGTAGCCAAACGTGCAATGAAACTGTCGTGCGTAAAAGGTTAGGAAGTCTCTCCAAAAACTCTACGCCCTTGACAAGGTATGCGTCCGTTGATATGAGGCCCTGCGAAGGACACAAACATTTTAAGATATACACTCATCGTGAAAAGAGCCAATCGAACACCTTATACACAAAGCATGTCCATACCACTGGTCCTTTGTGAGCATACGTTTGTAAAACGTGGGCCCACGAAGAACCAGCGGTACGAACATAGTGTAAAATATGTTGGACTGACTCTTTTGCACCAGTTAGGTAACACAGCAGCGCATGAACATTCCCTCGGGCGCTGTAATTTAATGACCATTCTTGGCAGGCACGTACCGAGAGAGGGGGGGGGGGGGGGGCATGGGGCCCGAACCCCTCCCCGAAATCTTCCATTTTGCTGGGGCCTCCTCTCCCCCCTCCCCCTCATACAGTATTTTGTCACGGGCGCCCCCCCCCCCCCCTCCTCCCCCCGAAACAAAATCCTGGCTATGTGCCTGATTCTTGGTGTAGTGGAAGTTAAGTGAAGTGTTCATGGGGGAAAAAAAGGAACAAACGTATGTTTTCTGCTTGCCGTATTCTAGGATTTTAAGAATGGGCTCCCAAGAGGTGTATCCGCAGCAGATTGGGAGTTTATGTAGACTTATCCAACTTGGTCAGTAGGGTTCCCATGTACACCTAGACAAGAAGGGTGACTGTTTGAGCTAGTTGGTTGGTCATCTGGTCAAAAGAAGTATTGTTAACCTCTGTTTTACCAATGCACTAAAAAGACTTCCAGCCTTTTCAAACTGGTGAAGAAGAAAGAGCAGTGGAGCTGTACTATGTGCTGCCGTCGTTCATAGATGGCGGTAGCTGTCCACAGGGTTGTGTCGAGATTCATTTGTCCACGGACACGAAACTGGGGAAACTAGCCCTTAACAGCTCCGCTGTAAAAGTTCTGTGAGCATTTGACCTCTGCTGGTTTTGGGTAGCAGGTAACGCGGTTGGCCGCAGCTGGGCACCCCAAGCACATTCTTGTTGCGGTTGCTGAATGACTTCTAGGAAAGGCTGTGCCTTCAATATCTAAAAAAAAAAAACTTGCTTTCCAGAGAGCGAGATAATGCAGTACCCTGCGCATGCTTTGTGATGGTTGTTTTGTTTTGTGCTGTGTCTTGTCATGAGGGTTGACTACAAATACCGGAACACGTTTGAGTAAATATCAGTTGGAAGTTGCGCTTCGTTTATGTCCTGTCCTTCCTTCGTCCTCATTTTTGTCTGCGCACGCACACGCTTTATGTAGTGATCTAGACGACTCCTTGAAGTGCGAACTGAAATTAAACATGAATATAATCTCTAAAGCTTTTTTTTTATTATTTTCATTTTTTATTTCGTTTGTCTAAGCATTTAACTCGCTTGTTCGAGCATTGTTTCAGTTTTCTTTATCTTCATGTTTAATCTCAGTTAAAAGGTTGCAACTTCTTGAGCATTGATGAAGGAAAAAGCAAACATTCGCAACCTAATACAATAGTGCCGCGAGCGCAGCTAGCCAAGTGCGCAGCGCGCCCGTGGCCGAATGGTTATTGTGCTTGGCTCCTACACAAAAAGCCGAGGGTCAACAAATGTTGTTGCGAGTTGGAATTCATTGTTGTCCGTCCCCCCGTTCTATGTATCTTCCTCGTGTTTAATTACTGTCACCAACACGCTCGTTTTGTACTTAAGGCCGAGGATTGATGCCTGGGAGCGGACGCGCCTCTTTGTTATTTCTCTAAGTGTCGCCTTTCTGGTACATTCGAGACCCTGTTGCTTGTTCAAGGCCCGAACGTTCTACGCTCCGAACCTTCCACGCCGATTGTTCTAGAAGCCCACCCGTGCACAAAAGTGTCTTCGGGCGACGACTCAGTCCCCCCCCCCCCCCCCCCCCCCCCCTTAGCGCTCGATCCTGCTGTTTCGCCAACATCGACGCCTGCAACACTATAGCCTTTTTTTTTATTTTGTATTGGGAACAAGTTCGCCCCATTAAACGTTACGTTTCTACAGTTATTCGCCGCCACATCGTTTGTCGATGCTGACAATAACAAAATTATTTGATTAAAATGACTTTGAAAGTAGGACCTCCAGGCTTCTTTCATAGTGCATAAGAACCAAAATAGAAATAGTCCATACGAACCAAATAGGAAAGTATTGTGGATTTAACTTACTCTCCGCGTCTTTAAATACAAAGAACAAATGAAAAAAATATTGGCGTGAAAAAAGGACAAAAAAAAGTTAGTGATTGTAGTTGAACTATAAGAGTGTCATCAAAGGTGCATTCTTGCCGACGGAGTCACAACGTCATATTTGTCGTGGGATATTGTTTTTTCGCTGACCCCTCTGGGTCCCGATGCAATCTGCTCGAATTCGACAGTCCATAATGTCGAGGTTCATATTAGCGTGTAGCAGCAGCGCCTGGCGAGCTCGGTAATCGATAATATGTATGCGGTCGTGAAATTCAATATCTATGCAAAACACGTGTTTATGGATTAAAGTGTACGCTCTATTCCGGCTCTTTTTTTTTTTTTCTCTTTTTGGCTCTCGACTTTTTAAAATTATTATTTCGCATTACATTTTTAGTTCAAAGCGACCCGCGCGCGCTCAATGTGGATATTTATAAAGCGTCAAGTAAAAAAAAAAAAATGGAGTTGTCAGCGATTCGGTGTTGGGTACGCTCCCACTGCGTTTACGTGATGAATCACTTTTCAAGAACAAGGCACTGGTCCTCCATAGTTTTACTTTAGAGTGCAGCTCTTAGACGTCCGTTCCCGCATGTATACCGGCGTCGGCGGGCGCCGTCGGTGTAACCGCCCAAGAGCCCCGTAATGCAACACTGCGCGCGTTGCATTATGGGGCCCCCATTGTACTCTCTTCGTACCCTCTCGGGCCTACCCTCAAACAAAAACAACAAAAAAACAAAATATGAAAATGTCTCTCTTTCTCTCTCTCTCACTTTCTCTATACATATATATATCAGACTTGGACGTAGTTCAACTACTCTACTCAAACTACTGTAGTTTAACTACTTTTTCGAGTAACTTGGTAACTTTCAATTACAACTTGATTTGGGTAATTAGTAGTTTTATTTAACTACTTTTTTCAGGTAACTTCTACTCAAATTACTAACTACTTTTGAAATCTAGTGCTAATTTTGCTCATCACGAAAGTTTGAGCGCAGAAATTAATAAGACGCCGGCAGATGAAGTGGCATTCCCGAACAAGGGGCCCCCTTGTTCGGGAAGGCGTCATTGGACCAAGGTGGCGACGAGCGGCCAAAATATAACTCCGGCGCGCCTTGGTCGGGTATTGACCTAATCCGGTAATGCACGCAGGCGCCGCGTTTCCAGCTGCCTTTGCAAAGCCGGACTCCCCCACGGACAAACCCTGGCACGGATAATCCGTTCATGGGAGCACGTTCCCGCTTCCAGCTGAAACTGTACGAGCGACGATTCTTGTTCGCGTAATCCTTCGCGTCCTTCCGACCTTCCATGCCTGGGAGACCTCCTCTTTGTTAAAAACGATTTACTTGTCAGGCGTGTCAGGCGCGTCCGAATATTGTAGTCGCCGGCGTGAATTGCGAGTTACCCTTGGGAGATCCTTTTGTTGGACCCGGCGTCAGCGGCGAAGTATACTTCGCTTCATCTTCTGTTAAACCAAAACAATTTCTTTTTTTCAGTAGCGTAGAAATAGCACTACAACGAGACGCCCAGTCGTCCGGATGATCTCATCGTCGTGGCGCGAGACTTGAACCCTTGACGGTCTGGTGCACTCGCTCAGCGTACTCTCAGAACGCCGTCGGAATAAAGAGGGGCCAGTCATAACAATCTCAACTTGCCGAAGAAAAAAAAAAAAAGGAGGAAAGTTTGTTATAAAAGACCCTCTACCCGAGGCAAACCTCACATGTTTCGTCATGAACACCTAAGATGCCGACACTCGCTAACCCGACCATGCACAGCCTGTTTCTCAAATTCAACGCTGCCGTTCCATCCAGCGCGTCGGTAGAACGTCTGTTTAGCTAGGCTGGGGACGTCTTTAGAAGGAAAAGGGGAAAACTCTCCTATCAAGAACTTTGAAAGTCAATTGCTTCTGCGACCGAATAAACTACTTTGGTCAAAACGCGAGCCATAAATAGACTGCGTTTATTTAAGGCTCGCAGGGTTTTTCATTGATCCAAACTGCTGTTCATTTTGCTACCACAAACATATAAAAAAGTAACTTCGAAAGTAACTTCAAAGTAACTCGCTACTTTTTTACAGTAGTTAGTAGTTTACTCAATTACTATTACAAATGCGTAATTTCTACTCTACTCCAATTACTTTTGGCGTCGATACTCAGTAACCTAACTTAACTACCTTTTTTGAGTAATTTGTACATGTCTGATATATATATATATATATATATATATATATATATATATATATAATATATATATATATATATATATATATATATATATATATATATATATGTTTTTTTTAATTCTTTGCACACGTTATATAGCAAAATCTAAATACCTCAAGAGCTGCGCTCTAATTTCGCATTACAGAGAAGTGTAGACATCTGTAATATTTTTATATAGAACGCTTAATCATTGCAAGCTGGTGCTTTTTGTCTGCTTTTTTTAATTGGCCTCAGCTAACTTGACATTGAATGTTTATAATAGGTGGCGCAGAACGGATATCCTATCGACATTGTTATTGTCAGTGGCTGTGGTCAGTGACTACAATAACTGAACCGAAGAAAATATGAATTAATGTTTAATGGGAACTAATTTATTTTTCGTTTTCATTTAGTAATTTATCTAATTGCATAACATTGCTTTTCATCGGAAGCGATTGTCAATTCATTCAATTCTCATTACTTACCCGCTACAAACGCTACTTCCTGACATCCTAACCCTAGCCCATTTCCGTTTGTCGCGCCATCGTGAGCTAGCTACTCGTCCGGTTTTTTTCGCGTGACTGCAATCAGCGTCGAGAAAACGTTTGGAGGAGACGCGCGCCGCAGTTTCCCATGCATACACGTCAAGCCTACGCCGGGACATCTCATTAGAAAATATGTCCCCGGAGCTGTCACAAAACCTGCCAGAAAAGCTGTCACACGAGCGGAATGAGGTGACAGCTCTTTGTGCGGTCTCCGGCCTTCCTCCCCTCTTAGGTTAGTTTGACTACCGGCCGCCACTTCCGGGGGTGGCGCCGTCGTTGTCTGGTTGACACGTTCGAGTTTCACGCTCATTCGGTCCGGTAAATCGAGGAAAGCAATTTACGAAAAACATTGGTCTTCTTTTTTTCTTTCTTTTTTTTTTTTTTCTTTTTGCGTGTACTTAATTTCCGACGTGTTTATTTACGGCGTCGTCGCAGTCGCGAGTTGGATTTTTGACAACCATGTCATATCGCGACTCCAACCGAAGGAAGAAATGTAAAAGTAAATACTATAATCAAAAAGGCGTTTTTCGGGAATCTAATTGCAATAAACAATGGCGAAGGGCAGGAAAGGGGGGGGGGGGGGTTGCTTTTGCGATCACTCACTGAAAGTATTTTTTCCCTAAAGATTCCCTAAAATGAAGATGTCTATCTAGGGAACTAAGTACCAATAAAATTGCTGGCGATACTCGAGCAGAATAAATAAATAAAGATATGACGTGACCTAACCATCGCTTGCAACGTGCTATGATGACGTCATGCGTGCGTTTCTTTTTTATCCCCCTCCGGAGGGAACGTCGCTGGAATTCGGTCGGTTTATCGACCAGTGAATAAATTTGGGAAGCAAGGAATCGTCTCGTCAGATCAAACAGTCCAAGGGAATGCCCGTGATTCATACGCCAGATGTCTTCTCGGTGTTCGTCCGTGCAATCTCGAATTACTGGACGAGGTTTAGTCCCTCCGAAGTATTCTTTCATGTGTAATACATTCCATACTCCGGTAACAAAGAAATCCTTAATATCAAACTAAAAAAATAAAAGAAAATGATTTCTGTGAGGATTGGATTCGATTTGAGCAGGTATTGTTTTGTGGTCTTCCAGCAAGAATAAAAGCTACAAAAAATACCCTCGATTCCTTCCCTAATTTTATACAATGCTAGTGAATTGGGTAGTCGTATTCATTAGCCGAGACCCTCTTTTTGGTGGATTTTTGTTTTTATAATTTTTTTTTCCTGCAAATTTAAGTGTCAGGCGGAAATCCTCGTCGTATCTGCAAGAATTATAAAATAAGCACGCTAGAACAAAGAATGAATGAAAACGGCTGCGATCATAATGACCCTCAATCATTCAGCTTTTTTTTTGTTTTGTTTCTTGCGCACTAATTGACGTCAGTACTTCATTAATGGTCCCGGATTTCGTCATCAATTTTAAAAAGGTATTTTATATATATTTAGCAATGACTTTTTTTTTGACTCTCGGATGTGGAGAGTAATATGACTGAATATATTAATACAATATACTGGAAATTCTTTTTTATTGAAGGAGAAATCGATTTATCGATTGCGTAAGAAAAAAAAATTCTAAACAATGTAATCAAAACAATATATTTCACGCATGCGGTGTTTCGCTTAGCCCAATATGTAATTAATTACTCTGTGCTTCTGAGTTTGTGACCTTTTCTCGAAAAGGTCACTTAATTATGTTTAATTAATATCCCCTTTTTTAGGTGGCCGGGGATTAATAGTAATAGACTTATTTTATTTTGATTGCGAACAAATATAGTTGTAGTTGCAACGCCAATTCTAATAGGAGGCTCCGAGGAGAGAGCGCCGGCCTACACGTCCCCAGGTAGGGGGGTTCGAATCCCGGCCGAGGTGCCCGCAGTCTGACGCTTACTGCGAAGAAGGCGCCGTGTAACCGAGCTTTCGGTTGCACGTCAAAAATATCCCCAGGTGGTCCAAAGTAACCCTCAGCCCTCCGCTGGGGCGTGCCAAATGTCCGTCGTTGGTTTGGCACGCAAATCCCCACTTTGATTTTATATGACCAATTCTAATAAGTCTTCTTTTCTTGCTAGCTTAAAGTTATCTATGGACCTCTTACGATGCACGACGAAAAATCGATCATTAAAAAAGCTATTAGGTGCGGCAAACTTAATAATTATTTGAATAGCTTCTGTAGATTGTACATCAACGTAATCAGCAAATACTGGAAAGAAGCGAGAAAAAAAAAAAAATAAAAGTGGGAAATCGTCTAAAAAGATTGCTTGATATAATTGGGATTGTCACGAGGGCACTGAAACATACATATTTTGCTCCAAGTAGGTTGCAAAAAACGCAAGTCAAAATTTGTGCTGCTTTCTAGGATTCCGTGTTTACGAAGATTATTATTTATTTCCTTTTTCAATTTGGTGCTGTTGTTTTTTTACGAGTTAATCTTTTCCTACAGATTCTGTGTTTTTTTGTGTAGATTGGTTATAACTTAAACGAATTTACACAAAAACACCGAATCTGTGGGAAAAATTAAACCCCCCCCCCCCTTCCCCCCCCCCCAAAAAAAAAATGCCCCCAAAATTCTAGAAAAAACAAACAAAAAAACACCGAAACTACGGAACTACCCAGTCAAGCTGCTCTTAGCAGCTTTTTGTCTGGGGACCCCTCCAGTACTTCTGGAAAAATAAAGTTTATTGTATTATTGTATTGTATCTTGTGCAATATATAGAAGATTCGATTAGCGAAACGGGCGTTAACTATACAAAAGAAATAAGAACACAATTCAAGACTAGAGCAATCCTTGCAGATTTTCATCTAGACGCCCACCACGTTAGAATGTCCTCTTGCAAGGCTGTCTAATATCCACGCTGGCCAAAATCAAATAAACCAATTTTCGTTTTAATGGCGGCTCAGTATCATTTGCTGGACTGCAACTCAACGCTGCACAACCAAAGTAAATTTAAAACCCTACTTTTAAAAGCCGAAAATCGTGTAAACTATACTTCAAAAACTTCATTACAGTTTGGTTTCCTTTTTTTTCTTCTTCTTCTTTTAGTCGCGTCCTTTTCTGGAGGTTGACTAACCTCGAAGTTACTCACTCGTTTAGAGCTCGCACTTAGTCCGACAAGATCGACGACAGCATTTCGCTCGACTGAGTGCAGAAGTTGGGGGTTAGACGATTCGGAGCGCGATGTGTGACTAAATCGCCAAAACAACGCGTACAAATAAAATAGAAGAAAAACGCGAGACAGAATTTAAGGAAAATGAGATCAAATTGCACGTCTGATTGCATTCTATATTCGTGTTTTCTTTTGCCTACATATTTTGTCCCCTAGGCACGAAATCGGAAAACCACCGTTTAAAAATGCAAGTGCCAAGTTTCCAGGAGTCGGGCGGGAACCGTTCACGCCGAGGTGAGAGGTGCTGAGCCAACGGCCCGGCCGCGCGAGCCGCCTCTCACAACGTAAACACGCACAAAAGAAAAGGAAGACAAAGAAGCAACCTAGAGTCGACAACATCGAATCAACCCAAACTTGAAGCTCGCAGCAGCTGCTGTTACACCACGCGTTCGCAAAACCTAACTCTTGCTAAACAAACAACCAACCAAAGAAGCAAACACGGAGGAAAGAAGATACATGATATCGGATACAGAAAGCAAAAGACTAAGGAGAGCGCTATTAAAAAAAGAAAAGATTTATATATATATAACAAGAAGAAATAGACACTCTACCGAAGCACGTTTGACGAAGCGAAAGTTGAAGGGAAAGAGGGGGGGGGGGGGGGGGGGGCTAGACCATCATCTGCGCTGAATATTTCAGAAGCAAGCTTGCATCCATCCTTCGGCTTTCCTTGCATCGGGGACAAGCTGGTTTTTCCTCGTTGTTGTACGCACGGCCTCAAAAATTTTGCTAACGTCTAGGAAACAAACATGCAGAAAGTCCGTAGTCACCCCCCCCCCCCCCCCTTTTCCCCTCTGTTCTCTTACCAGCTAGAAAGTATCGTGGTGCGTACGCATCGCGTGTGTGTCCCGTAGAATGAATTTTTTAAGCGCAACCGACCCCCCTCGACCTGATATATCCGGCGGCAAGAAGTTTTTGAGCTTGCCTATATGCATCTCTGGTCTTCTTTTTATTTTTTACGGTCTTCGCTTCACTGCTTTTGTTTGTGTGTGTGTGTGTTTTTTTATCTTGTGTTCGTGCTTTGTGGAACAAAAAGCTTCTCGGTAGCACGCAAAAGAAAAAAATACTGTTTATTTTCATTTGCTTCTCTTCGCTCCGAAATCGCAGGAGGTTGTTTGGCGTTTTTTTTTTTTTTTTTTCGGATCGATTCTGTGTTGCAATGTGATGTCGGACGGAATTATTTTTTCCCTTTGATTTCTGTCTTGAGACGACTCACCAAGTCACCCCATTTCTTCAGCCATTGCTGTATTCGCGTTGCAAGCGGGGACGAAAAAAATACACCAACTTTCAACGAGGTAAAACGGCGCCGACGGCACTGAAGGCGGCACTGAAGACGTCAGCAAGGTGAATGCAGGGTCAGGGTTGTAAGCATCACTGAGGTCCCAAGAAGTGGATGCGAATTCCTCTCGCGTACGTTATAATACTAAGAAGATTTATGGAGAAAAAAAATTCAAACGAAGTATGGGTTTAGTAGGAATGCAATTCTGCATTAGAACGTCGCTCTCCTCCAGTGACCTGGAGCCATGACGTACAACCCCCCCCCCCCCCCCCCCCCCACACACACACACACACACGCGCACACGTCGCCCAAGAGATACATTGAAGACGGGCGATAGTGAGGAGGACCCACGAGAGGCTGTCTCTCGCCTCCCCTCACCCCGTAATTCCCGAAAACGAATGGCCCCAAGGAGTCGGTATCAGTGGGGTTGAGGGAAGGGAGGGGGTGGATATTAATGGCGAACCGCATTGGTTGCGGTGTTGTCCGTCTTGCGACTACTACACGTCACCGCCGCCATTTGTCTCCCCGCTGCGAGTCGGGCCGGCCGGGCCGCAGTTTCGGCGTATATATAGTTTTCGGGTTTTTTGCTTTACGGCGCAGGCCGTGTATAAAAGTGGCCGTCTTTCGCTTCCTGCGTCTGCAGCTGGACTGTGTATTGAAACTTTCTGTTTTATTGTAACCCACACGCTAAGAAAACAAAAAAGTGTGTGAGCTCACTTTCCTGTGGGACACGGAAACGGCCAGTCACCGGCGAAAAAATTGAACGATCCCAGCGAACCACGAATAAATGAGATGAATAAAAATAGCCTTCAGATAACCTGCTTTCCTTTCTGCGATACAAAAAAGGGTCATGAACTTTTTATTTCGAGTCACAACTTAATTTTGTTGACAACTCTCGACGCTAATTCGCAGTTCATTGGCCCATTATAACTAAGTACGCACCAAACTAATATAAAAACCACACCAGTGCTGCGTATGCTGTAATAAAACTATGCATAACTATAGGAAAGGTTTATTGGTTAGATTATGGGAGCTTTTTTTTTTTTATTCGCTAAAATTTCTGAACTTTGAAGTGGCCCGGAAGAAGCGGTGGTTCCCATCCAGGCTTGTACTGCACTCATGGCAAATGACCAAATTACTTGTAATAAATTTCTTTTCAAAGTATTTTTATAATAATTTTATTACTTTTGTTACGTGGTAATTGCAACTTTAATCGAATTACTTTTGGAGCTAATAAAATGCCCTGTAACGTTCGCTATTTTTTCAATCCCTTTCACATCGGTTTTCACGGGCTAACGGCTACTTCATCAACACATTTCGAAGAAAAAAAAAGAGAAAAAAACGCTCCCATGTGTTTGTTTTTTTAGTTTCTAAATCTTGGGAACGGAGAAGAAACCGATTGTTACGAAAGGAGGTCAGTCTTTCTCACAGGAAAGATAACATGGTAGTTCGTTGTGATTCGAGCTGGGACTGTGAAGTCCGAATTCTCTACAAGGGCCTTTCAGCGCGATGCTCGTTTGTTAATTTATCATGTGTGTCTTTAATAACCGTCCAAACAGTCGTCCGCTCGTCTTTCTAAAAAATAAAAAAAAAAAATAAATAAATCTAAATCCGGCTTAGAACATATATATATATACATGCCCGCAAAATACCCAAATCCAGATATGACCAAACCTAACAACCCCCCCCCCCCCAAAAAAAAAAAAAAAAGAAAAGAAAAAAAAGTGCGTTTCTTGCGTGCAAAAAATGCAGTTGGTGTTCCCCAAGAGAAGTTCAGTACTTAGTAATCCGATGATTCTAATACACTAATGGACAGTACAAAATGCTCGTTTTTGACCCGACAGAGGCATCGTTAATAAAACAAAAAAAAAAATTGCGTGCTCAATGCTACGAGCCATTTTTTACGCTTTCTTTCTCGGTGTCCCAAGTTATAACGACAGCAAGCTTCCGAAGTAATCGGAAAAATAACGCTTACCTTTTCGAGTAACAGTTTCTTCACTTCAGTGCGTAGTGGGGGGTCCACTCAATTCGGTACAGCATAAAGTGTGAGTATACACAACCAAACGGTGACGCTATCCGAACTGGCCGTAATGCCGACGTCGACTGCATTTATTATCATCGAGTTTCGAGGAATTCCTTTCGGCTCCGTTCGTTCGCCTCATGGCTCAAGACGTCGGCGCCCGCCCCCCCCCCCCCCCCTTTCCCCATGCGTCTTTGTTTTGTAATACACGTCTGGCAACATTGTCCTTGTTGTTGTTTCCTCGGTGACGTGTTGGATTTATGGTCGAGAGACGTTTTTGGCGGACTTGTAGCGGTCTCGGCGCGTGTATAGTTGTGTCGGTACTAGTGGCTTTGTATACGGGTGTGTTTCGAAAAAGTCTCAGCCCTGCCAGGGAGGCTTTGTTGTTGTCGCGGTCTTAGCGGATATCCAGATGTCAGCCTTTTGTTTGGGGGCGGTGCTCTCTTCTGTCCCCGTGGGCACGGTTTAACTCGCCGCAGTGACAACTCGACCGCGTTCCTTTGCTCAACAATTCTCTTTTTGAGGATTTTTCGCCCCCGCCATAGCGTTGTCCACGGCCCAACTTTTCGAAGTGCAACGTTGGTTATATTCGGGTATCTACAGTCGGTGACAGCTTTAAGAACTCCAGCGGAGGCTCCACCTCGAGCCATGAGCTTTTTTGTTGCTTTTGATGACAATTCGTATCACGCGCAACCAAAGCACTGCGGAAGGCAAAAAGCAACGTGCTCTATGCGGTGCGTTAAACTGGATTCTCTATATGCCACATAGAGTGTGTGGAGAGAAACTGAGGGAGAGAAGGACGAGTTATGATCGGAAGGACAGTAAGTATAGACATTTTCTGTGTACTGTCGTCCCCAGCCACCTAATAGGCCTATCCGGTACGGGCGACGAAAAAATAATCCAACGTTTCAACCTGCAAATAGTAAAAAAATAAAGGGGAGGCAAAACGAGAAAGTGTGACGGTTACGTTTATATCCTAAATGCCTTCTATTGGCATGGCAAAGGCAAAACAATGTTTTCGCCCATACTGGAAGTGACGTCAATTCAAGATGGCCGCGCACTTGCAGAAAAGGTCTATACGCGCGAAAGCCAGCTGCCCTTGTATCTATCCACCGTGTCTCTCCAATCAGACTGAGCAAGAGCGTCGTCGTCTTCTCGTCGTGCAGGACCTGGCGTCTTTGACGTCATCGCGCTCTGTCGTCTCCTCTCCTCCTTCAGTTTATCTCCGCGTAGCTGCGTGCGCGGGTATGCACCCTGTCCATCGTAGAACTCAAGAAGCACGGAGTGGTAATAACCACAAAGCCAGAAGCGCAAACAGCATAAGCCCCCACTGCGTTTCTGAAGCTGTCGGTCGCTCTAATTCGTAAACTATAGAGAGGTCATCTTGTTTTCGGTGAGGACAACTTCGATTAGAACTACGGGCACGGCCTTTCTGACAAGGAAGTCTTGTGCATGCAAGGTCAGACAGGCACCTTTATGACGGGAAAGCCTCGCTAAGAAGTTAAGATGGAGTTGCAGTCTATGTTGGCGAGAAGTGTTTGCGTAACCTACCGAGATTGCTCCGTCGCGGAAGGTATAACAAGAGCGGAGGAAAGGTTTTCTTGCCCTCCCTGAAGAAAACACGAACAAATAAAATAACCTACCATTCGTTATATTGACTTTGTATATCGAATGATCTTATATATGCATTGAATATCAAGAAATAAATTTGCCCTCTCGTTTTTTTTTTTTTATTATTCCGCGATTAATTTTATTCGGCTTACTTTTATCTTGCGATTTGAAAACAGCACCGACTCGGTCACTGTGCTATAAAATTACTTTAAAAATAAATATCACCTATTCAGAGCTGTCTTCAACCATCAAAAGATTAATCGACATTAACTTTTTTTTTTCACTCGCGTAGAGAGAGAGAGAGAGAGATGTGTCCAACGATGTAATCATTAATCTCGTGTGCTCAAAGGGATGCTGAATTAAAGATAAAATATACGTTTCGCGTTCAGAAATAAGTTAAACATGATCAACAATATTTGCTAATGACAATTGCACACGTGTATATTGAATGAATCGCTATATTTTTTGCTCTAAACGGCCGAACCTGGCAAGCGCTCGAATCGCAGCCATTGGAGAGTGCAATGTGTATCGGGAGGTCTGCTATCTCAGGCGCATGCGTGACGGGATTTGTCTCAGCTCGAGCAAGTCTACGCCGAGACTGGCGTGGTTATGAGCTTCGCCACTTGGTGGAGTCGACGCATTAAGGCCCGTTTACACACTCACGACTTTTTAGGACCGAGTGCCTTGAATCCTCTTAAAATGTCTTACACGACGAGAGGACACACTGGCTCCACCTATCGAGTAGCAGTGAAACACTTAACGGTCCCGCTTATTTGTTTTTTTTTTTCGCAGCATCATTCTTTCTTTTTTGGCTCGAAGAAAATACTCGTGTCAGTGTTATAAACGAACATTTCTCATAAGTAGTACGTACATTTGACCTCTCAAATACCGCTAAGCCTTCGCTCTAGTGAAATGCATTTCCAGGGTCACCGTATAGATGGCGCCAGCGTGTCAGTCCGTTCTCTAGACGAAAGAGATTTAAGGGGTTTTGACGTGCTCGGTTCTAAAGAGTCGCAAGTGTGTGAACGGGTCTTTACAACCAAGCCGTTTCAGATGCCTGAAGACTGGCTGGGCGACATGTGCGATGGTGAAGTGACACACCTGTGACCTGCACACCAAAACTACCCTGACCTCTTCCTCGTCTTGCCCACCCCTCTCCCCGTCTTTCTTTTTTTTTTTTTTTGTTTCCCAGCCGCAGAAGTTGAGGTATAGGCACGGGAGAGAAGGGAAATTCGGTTTGGACTAGTTTGACAGGCAGTGCGCTGCTTTTAAAGGACAACTGACGTGGCGGCATTAAGCAGCTTTTGGAACATCCACGAGGTACGATTTGGTAATCGTTTTATTCGTTTTGAATTAAACTTCCGTGTCTTTTGGAACAAAATAAAAAAAAGGCGTCTTTGTGGTGTTGCAACAACATAGTCGTCATTCGGACAATAAAATGGGTGCTACATTTTTTTTTTAGTGCCCCTATAACGCGCACTACATAGTAATGGTTTCCCGAAATGAACCGAGCTCACGATGATTGAGTGAGCAGCTCGACTTTTCGCTCCACGCGTCGCCGAGCTGGCAGGTTCCAGAATGCAGGTACAGTACGTCAGCGTGCATGTAGGGGGAAAAAAAAGAAAGAATGAAAGAAAAAGAATTGTATGTTATTGCGCAGAAACACAAAGAAGACAGTGGGTGTGCGGTGTGAAAAAATACACCATTGGGAAAAGTGGTTTATCGATGGGTCCTATTCGTGCCCCTTACTTACATTGTATCCTTTGGGGATCAGAGAAAATTTGCCGTCCGGGAGCTTTTTTTTTTTCCCCCTCCCTTTCCCTAAACCTCCCCTTCCTTCGGCCATCGTCGGGACGCAGGATAGACGTGACGAGAATCCAAGATGGCGACGTGTTCGGTCGGTTGACCAGGTGACCGAAGGCGCCGCCCTTCGCTTTCCTGCTTGTCCCTCCTGTCCCTTTTGGTTCCTATATACTAACCTTGTCCAGAACTCTGTTTTATGATGTGTCCCTTCTTTTTTCTTTTCCTATTGCCATCTTGTCGCTTTTGTTGCGCTGTTTCTTTTGTAGCTGATTCGCTTGCTCCCTTGAAAAAAAGAAAGAAAAAGTGAACGCCAGAGGGGGCGCAAAGCGCAGCTATAAGACAAAAGATGGCCGCCTCCGGTGTGTCCTGGCGCGAGCAGACGACGCTTCAGGAAGCAAACGACGCGCGACCTTCTAGGGAGAAACAAAAATAGCGTCCTACTAGTGCCGCTTTTTCAACGGTTTTTTGCTTTATACCGTCTGCTTTTACGGAGCAAAAAAAAAAAGGTGCTTTATATTTTCTGCATTTTGTTCTTATTATATGTTCCTTTGTTTCAAAGTTATAGTCACCGGTCTTAGGGAGAAAGCGCTGACGTCTTTTCGTAACCTCGCGGCACTTTGTTTTGCGTTCCGCCATATTTTGTTTCTAGTAGACATCTAAGCTTTGGGAGCGGAGAGAATGTAAAGGGGTGTTCGCGATTGTTTAGATCTATAGTATATACGCGTGTTTACGTTCTTACTCTTTCTCTCTTTCTTTCGTTTCTCTCTTTCTCTGTTTGGTTTGTTTTCATTTTTGCTGCGTTAAGGTAAGGCTGCAGTGTTTTGATTTAACGGAGAGGAAACGTCCTTTGGCGGGATAAAAGGTTTCCCACCACGGCCGGCCACCCGCACGGTGGCGCTGCCGGCACTTGCACGTTTGTATTTTTTCGGCCAGACGAAAATCTAGCCTCCCTCCTTTCCCCTGCCCTTCTTTCCCCAAATACAACAACAACAATAACAACAAAAGCTAAAGAGAAAGAAGGGGAGAGAGAGAGAGAGAGGAAATCTAAAAGATGCTTCTCAATCCCCTTTTCTTCCGTCCTTACTCACAGACCCATTGTTCTGTCGCGCTCTTTTGTTCGCCATCTTTCACGCTTCCCCCTCTCCAGCCGCCATTTTATTTCAGCCTTCTAGCCTTTAGTTTTAGTCTTTATCTTACTCTCTTTCCCTCTCTCTCTCTCTCTCCCAATTTGGTCTTACGATCTTGCGACACACTCCATACTTCAACATAGGGCGCCGCCGACGGCTTCTTCTGTTGTTGTTTGCATTTTTTCAGAAAGCAATCCATTGAAAAAAAATAATCCGAACAAATAAAACGAAAACGAAAATGCTTCCTCCCATAAAGACGGCTCGAAAAAAAAAAAAGGGTGAGGAAAATGGGAAGGGATTACAAAAGGGGATCAGATACCTTCGCCCAATTGTTCTTCCCAAGTTTGGGCTGAGAAATATGAGTTAGAATAATGCGGTTCGACGGACCGCTACTTAGAAAAACGTCTTGCCGCGCTTAAAGGAGCTTATGGAAGATGGAGACGCTTCCGTTACGCAACTTGAGATTAGTGTAATCGCTTGACATTGCAAGCAACCATGTTGCGCGACCTCAGTGTGTAAGTGACAGATGAGACAGTGGGGGAAGAAAAGGGGGGGGGGGGGGGTATAGTGGCGCTGATTTTGTCGTTTTTTTTTCTCTTTGATCTTTGGATTTGTGGCCACGTGTCGGCAAGTGACGGCGGTGAGAAATAATATGCAAATAGTATGCGCATACCGCGAACAAGTAACCGCCGCTAGTGTAGCGAAGCTTCTCAGCTCCCTTTTTTTTTTTTCGATAACTAAATATGGTGAATTACGATAAAAAGATATAAAGTTGCTTGCTCCCCGTGCTTTTTTTATGCATGGATAGATATTAACGGCTATACTCTTTGCAAGGGGCGGTGGCTATGATATATATATATATATATATATATATGTGTGTGGGGGGGGGAGGATTATTTGTTTGGTGAGCTTGCATGCTATTTTTTATTTTTTACTGCGCATTTAGGTCATTTGGGAAATAGCAACTCAATTTGTAGCGAAAGAAGACTTCAATGAATACCCCCGAGCCGAATCTGCTCTTACAATGTTACGAGTCAAGCTGAGTACAAACATTCGAAGTAGAAAACTATAAAAATCTGCCTCCTCTTTATTATGAAGGAAAAGTGAAGGAAAAGTGAATAACTTATCATTAATTGCGCTATACTCTAAAGCCTCAATCAAATCGCTCCCAAAATGACAAGAAAAAAAAAAAAAAAACCGGTGTCGGTTTCAGGCGTGACGGAAGAAGCATATGCGGACACGCCTGAAGCGTCTTCGAAGCATAGAGTTATTATAATGCGCGATAGTGGTTCAACGGGCGCTAGTGTCTATGCGACTTCCGGGAGGAAAATTGAAGCAGACAGTAACCAGTCTACTTTTGCGGTGGTCCTGTGCGTTCCTATGCGAAAACGTGCGTGTATTTTGTCTCTTCGCCGGAAAATAGCATGAAACACTTTTATCATCTGGGTCGTACCGAATAGTATCTACCTTTATTAACGTCGTAAAAAGTGTAATTGCTCTAGTTAGCGCATTTTTCTTCATCAGTGAACGACGTCTATCTTCGCTGTATTTCAGGCCCAAACCTGTGTTCAACAGCGGGTGTGTGCAAACAAGTGACGATTCTAAGGAAAATACCAATCGAAAGGGATATAGAGTGCGTTCAGGGTTCGCAGGGTTAAAAAAGTATGTCGAAGTCCAGCCAAAGCTTACTTTTTTTCTTACAGATGGGGACATTGTAAATGCTGCACTCCGGTGACGCATATATATTGCTAATGTGCCAGTTCTGACACTATATAAAAATGACCCCGTCTTGCATCTTTACGAACGGTTAAAAAGATGCAAAACGTGGAGAATAAAGTACGTGGACTATGAAAGGTGTTTTTTACTATTTTCTATGCAGGGCAGCTTTTTTTTTTTTTTTTTTTGGGGGGGGGGGGGGGCACTTGTTCTCAAAGATTTCGAGCGTGCGGGGGATGTTACGAACGTAGAACAAGCATCTTTTTGACACAAAGCAGAAAGCAGTACTTATTGAAAATCAGACTATATTACGTGGCCTTCAATTTATTTTGATCGTACATGCACGGAGTTACTGATCCAGCGTTACTGTGTAGCTCTTGCTGTCTCCCTTAATTTCCAGATGTCTTTCGTTTGTTTGGCACGTATATCCCTCATGCTGAAAAGCGCCGATGTCATGTTCGCGCTAACAGTGTCCGACAGTGCACAAAAATACACGTACGAAGCCGTTTTAACACCGTTTTAGTGTAATTCATTTGGAAGTAAATACATCGTAACTAACCAATTATTTCGTCTGCCTGACTGAGAAATGTTCCAGTGTGCCTAGTACGTACAAATTATTCGGGATATCTGCTCTTATAATCGTGCGCAGGGCGAAAATGCACTCGCTTTTTCCCCATAGAAATGCATTATACCGGAAGTCAATTTTGTGACTGGTTGCTGTCTGCTTCAATTTGCGACAGTACACAAGCGCCATTTGAACCTCTAGCGTACATTAGGATAACTTTATGATTCGAAGCATGTCTGCTTCATAGATATATAGGCTCCAACATGTCCGCGGACAGTTCTCGTAGGGATGCATTGTGATGGGACGGTCGGGCAAGGGAAGGAACACGCCCCAGACAATAGGGAGTTTTCGGGAACCGTTTTCGCACATCCGATACGGTGTACAACGGGCCCTCCCCTAAGAACTGCGCATGCGCAAGTCTTATGCGATAGCACATGCGCCGTTCGGACCGTATCGGATGTGCGAAAAACGGTTCCCTAAAACTCCCTATAGTGTCTGCAGACCACTTATCTCTATTGTCGTAGGCTGGATCGCGGATCGGGAGCCCGTCCGTGGCACCACCGGTGGCCATTGCGCAATACACGCGAGTCTATGCATGCGAAACACACAAAAGTAGGAGTATTGAAGCTCGTACGCGCTGTTCGAATTTTAGAATGTGCTACGATCGTTATATCGAGTGTTTTGCAGGTCGAATTGGTATTTGCCAAGCTTTCGAACGCCGATTAAAAAAATATATATATTAAAATGTCCCGGAGAACCACACACTGTGCAGGCGTCGCTTGCGTCAGTTGCCAAATTAATGACACGTTACACGAACGAACGACACGCTCCGAGTTTTGTCACAGAAGCCCTCGCTGCATGCAGTTCAAAGCAAAAGCTTGCACGAGAAGTACTCTGTGCAAGCGCTTGAAACGATGCGAACGTCCCAAGTAAATGCCTTCCAACTTATCGTCTGCTAAGCTCCGATGACTTCGACCTCACGATCGACTCCATGTCGATCCTTGGCAACCCTTGTCTCATTGAAAGTATAAAAAGGACTATGTAGTCGCTGCGAAAGAAACCCAGTACAAGGCGTTGTCCGCACTCGACTCAACTGTTGTTTTCATTTAAACCTTCAGACTACCATGTCACGTGATCGATCAGCGGACCGGTTGTTGGAAAACATGCCCCCGTTTGCCCACACTTGGTATGGGCATTGCCCGCGTGCAGAAAACCGATTCGCGTGAAACGAAAGGTCTTCACATGTGCAGTATCCACAGCAACGCCTCCGCATGCTCCGTGATGTCAAAACAACGCGTTGGTGAAACACGTAGTGTTGCTTCCAAGTGAACACTACGTTACATCGCGGGCAGGTCTGCTCGCTGGTGCTGTTCTCACACGTCGCAAGGAAGTATTCGCGGCTCAACGAGGGGAGGATCTGCTTTTTGAAACATTGCAATAAATTGTATGTGGGGAACAGTCAATCGTTTAATAAACTCGTGCATTGTTGATTGCGACCCAAATTTATGGCCTCTTCAATAACAATGTAATCGCCGACCTGCCGATTACATTGTTGCGGCCGTTTGCGCTCTTCAACAATGTAATCGCCGATCGGAAGAATGCTCTTCAACAATACCCAAAATCTTTCCTTTAGTACTTTTTTTTTTGTGTGTGTGCATCAACGGGAAAGGGAAGAGGTTGCCCTTTTTCTCTGTACTTAGAAGCACACCAATTGTATTTTAGGGAGGAGCCACCTGGAGACTTTCTGGATATGGCTGCCTGTCATGCGGTTTTTTGAACAAGGGGAATTTATTTGGAGTTAACTGACTTCCACCATTTAAACTGAAATAGAATCTGGGTAAATCTAATATTATATCATGGGTAATTTTTTTCTTTCTGTCTCTTTTTTAAAGTTTTTGGTGGATTGAACCGCAGTGAGATGTTTGCTAGATTACTGTGCATAATGAAGGCATTCTAGTGTCGCGAATCAAGCATGCTAAGACGCTTAATAACAGAAGCACACGCCACGCACTCACGTCAAAAGTGTTTCGGACAAAACGCCCGATAGGAGCCAAGCACGATACAGGACGATATCCAGCAGACACGACAACGATAAGAACCAAAATAGAAAGCCACGACATACTATAAGGAACGAGAGTTCTTTCTCCTTCCAAGACGAAAGGAGCAAAGTGAACGTCTACCATGTTTCGACAAAGGCCTCGGCTACAGCCAGCCGTACGTGAGCCAAGAGCACCGGGCGAATTTCTATCACAGGCCCTACTTTCCGTAGCGCGGAGGGGTGCGCAGCACATGTCGACGCCTGCGTAAACATATCAATCCGCGAGAAACGACGTACCGCGCAGACTGCAGACGGAGGGATGAAACCTGTCAGCCCCCCTTTCGTTTTATATGCTGTTGGCGAGGTCTCGGCTAGTGCACGACCGTGTCGTGAACACGCGGGACCTCGGTTGTGGCTGTACTTACACAGGAGGGACGACCAAGCGCCGTAAACACTTCGCGTAGGAGTCTTTCACTGCCCTGGGGGCTCTCGCCACATGCGTAAGCTCTCTCGTCGGGGCTATATAAAGTGCCGCTAGGCACTCACGTTATGCCAGGAAAGTAGAGAGAGGCTGGGTGGTCTTTATTCAAAGTGCATTTGAGGAAAATGTGTATTCGTTACACAGGTACTGGATAAAATACGCAGCTAGATAGATGACAAATGTAATAAACGGGTGAGATGGTTAACTTTACACATTATTCTAACCGGAGACAACGGACGACAAGGGGACAAGGGACGAACACGAACGTCTCAAAACGCAGCTGAATAGATTTTATTGAGCACATCATATTTTATATGCCACCCTCTCACACAGGTGTGGTGTTTGTCCCTTGCCCCCGTCGTTTACGGTTAGGATCATGTATATATACGGCGTTCAAATTGAGGTCATGAACGTATTATACAATAATCTCTGCGATATTTGAGGTGTGAGGATGTACCTCAACCAAATCAAACATGGTCGCCATGATTTCGTTTTAGGCCACTCACCCAATCATCAATCAATCAATCAGTCAATCAATCAAATTAACCAATAAATAAATCACTCGATGTTTTATTGTGCCCCACAGCATTACGGACATGAGGCGAAATAAAAATACGACTAGCGAATAATCATGACTGGAACACTTTTCTTGAACTTTCCGAAGTTATATATGAAGAGGTTCACGTCAGCGTTATTTGTCTTCTAAAACATAATCTGCATAGTTGTCAATTGACACCACAAGTGATGACGTTGCAACATGACGCTGTGGTTCCAAACAAACCGTTGCTAAAGGACAGTTATGGACAAATGCGTCGGAACTCAACTCGCGGTTACAATTTGACTGTTAAAAAGTTAATTTTTTTGTAAGCATTGCGTTCTCCTCAATAGCTAATCACGAAGACTTTTTTTTTTTTATCAGTCTCAGGGCCATATATCAATATTAAAAGCTAGTAATAAAGTTCTACGACTGAAGTTACCTAGCTATCAGACGACACGATGGCTTCGCTGAGCCCAGTTTAGTTTTCTCATCCTTGCTGATGGAGCACGCGACACGTTGAATAAAGTTGGTGACAAGCGACGAAACTTCTATTCTCGAGGTAAACTTTCTTCGGGATTTCTGAAGCGCACAGCTTCTACGACGCTCTAGGTGCGCGATCGCGCTAACGCCTGCCCTTAGAGGCTTCCGCCATATTTGAGAAGGATGAAAACACTGTGAAGCCGAATCGCGCATAATGAGAAGCAAGTTACAACGACGACTTAGAAGTGTAACAACGTCGAAGTGCAGACCGGTACGTGTTTTAAGAAGTTCATTATGACGGCGCGGAAGTTGCTTTAGTGCACGATTGTGTGATCAAATGAACTGTTCGTAACAGATATAAACTTACCTGGTGGTTTTACCCAGTTCTTCCGCAATTCGGGGTCTTGCTGAAAACGCAAGAATCATCAAGATTTGATGTCTCATCATGGATTTTTTACAAGCAGGTACGAAACACATTCCCATATTGCAAGCCTGCAAACGAAATCTAGCGTCTCGAGTCGCTCACGTTAGGAGTCGAAATATTTTCTCCTTATTACAATGCACGTGAATTTCAAGATCAAGAGAGAGCCTGACGCTGCTTTCATATAGCGTAGAAAATATACCTTCTCTCGCCGTATTTTTAGCAGATTTCCACACGTGTGATGATTTTTGCCAGACAGTACCCTCTACCACACTCAACTACAACTCGTTTTTTTTTTTTTGTTTTTGTAACCTGGAGAGTTTTCTTAGACCTGCCATATGTACTAATTAGATACAGAACCAAATAGTATTATTGCGCGAACGATTCAAACTGTTGCAGACGACATACTTCAGCAATTCCGCATGCGTTCGTCGTCTGCAGTAGGCATCTCCAGACGTCTCAAATAGCGGAAGTTGCCGTCGCATATTTGTTTAGAAACAGTCGAGTCTTGGCAAACTCCTGTCGCGATAAGTTTTGACATCTGGGGTTTCTATCACCTGTTATTTCTAGACGTCTAACTCCAGATATGTACACGGCTTAAATACCGTTGCTCGATACTAGCTTAAAAAAGTGACTAAATACGTTGTAAGCAGTGATAGGAGTGCAGGCGAGCTGGTAATTAATCGACATCTTCTAGACCCTGAGATGGGGAACGATAAATACGTTACTCGTTACTGATTCTCAAAAGGAACGCGTTACGTTATCTCAAAAGTTAGGAGTTACTTCTCTAGTTGCTTTGACGGCCAAATAGACAACTGCTTTTGTTTCATCGTTCATTGTTTTCTAATCATTCGTAGTTGCACTTAAGCAGTAGCTGCCTCTCAAAGTTTTCATCGGTTATGTTTCCCCGCTTCCTTTGAGAACACATCTCCGGCGACGCTGAAGCGTCGTTGTACTGACTCGCTCGAAGGAGCGGCAGTGTTGTGCTTCACAAAGGGCCGGTAAATATGGGATTCCCCTCTCTCTTTTGTTCTCTCTGCTTCTAAAGTTCCAAATGGACAATGGGATCTGTGCCTTCCCGTGTTGGCAACCTCCGGGTTTATATTCGGTCTGAACCAGACTTGTACGTAACGCGTTACAAGTAATGGATTACATGTATTTTACTGTAATTTTGTAACGCTTCAATTACTTCCTTTAAGGAGTAACAATCCTTGTAATTGAATTACTTTTTTGCTGTAATTGATTACAAAAATACCCATTGCAATTTTTTCACAATTTTGTATTATTTTATTTTTTATTTTTATTATATATATATATATATATATATATATATATTTCTTTTTTTTTCAGATGTGCTGGAGTCACTGAGCTCTGGGCAGCGGTACAATTTGTTTTTGTTTTTTCGAAGCCATTAAGCACGGGACCTCAAGGATTAGTAGGCCACTTCACTATGCTTCGTTTCCTGTGTGCAATTTTTTTTTTTTTTTTTTCGTACACCGGAGATTACGTTCGGGTATGAAAAATGACCTAATTCAAGTTCTCGTGAGTAATGCATTTAAACAACACACTTTTTTATATTTTTTTTTTTCATGAGAGGGATTGGGTGTGTTGGCCTCACTCACTCAGCTCTAAACAAAAACGGTCAAGGCTTTCTTTTCTTTCTTTCTTTTTTCGGAACAACTGAAGATTATGCTACCGTAATAAGAAAGTTGAATGAAAAGTAACGTGGGAAGTCATCGATTACTTTAGAGTAATTTTTCGATTACTTTCCTGAGGCTGTAATTGTAATTGTAATCGGTTACTTTTTACAGTGAAGTAATTGTAATTGTCATCGGTTACTTTTTTTCAGTAACGTGTACAAGTCTGGTCTGGACTATGTCTGGACACGATTTTGGAAGGTTCAACCAACGAACCTTATTGTGTTCACATGGTGAAGGACATTCTCGGCGATAGAGCTCGACTGACGTGTTCAAGGATGACCGTTGCAATACTGTCGTACTGTTTTAGTAGTTTTGCGGGTTTCCCATCTGCCTTGGTCGCAATAGACGCATACCTTGGTTCAATTTAAAACGAGGCTGTTTAGACGTTGTTGTACGCGTTACTACTCAAAAGTAACAAAATACTGTTACTCGGTACTTGACCTGAAAAAAACAAATGAGTACAGTACGCGTTCCTTTTCTAAAAAAAAAGTAACTACATACGTTACTAATTACCGAAAAAGTAACTAGGAAGAAGTAACTCGTTACTAGTAACGCGTTCAGTACGTTTCTGTTTAAATCCCACGTCCGATTTTTGACCGATCGTTCTTTCGGATCGAAATACAATCCCATGTATTAGCCCATAGCAACGCCCCTAGCAACGGTTGGTTTGGAGCAATGACTTCACACTTACGGGGTCAGCGGAGGGCCAGATTCACATCGTCTTTTTTGTTGTCACGTGAGGCCGAAGATTCCCAAGCTAATCCTAGGCCTTTACGAGATCCAGAAACCTTCAAAGTGTACAGGTTATTGTTCCCAATAACTTCAATGCACGATAAATATTTCATTGCAAGCACGAAAGATACGAGGCTATCAATTATAGAGAAACCACACCACACCTATAGACGCACGGTAGGTGTAAACTCTGGAAACATTCCGCGATAAACTTTGTTTTGTGGTTTTGCAGGATATAGTTCTTCTGAATAGGCGCTGGTATATTGTTGGGACCGAGTACATGAAGAAGCAAGCCGCGGCTCCGCCGCTAACACACTCTACAAAACGACAGCCTGCAGACAGTAGGGAGAATTTTAGGGAACCGTTCTTGCACATCCGATACGGTATACGATAGGCCCTCCGGTACAAACTGCGCATGCGCCACCGCAGAAGACTCGCCCATTCGCAGTTCCTACCGGATGGTCAATCGTACCGTATCGGATGTGCAAAAACGGTTCCCTGAAACTCCCTACTCTCTGAGGCGTGTTTCTTCTTTGTACGACGTTCCCGTCACGTTAATTATACAAAAAAAAAACTGACCGTAGATGAAGCATACATACAGTATGTATGAAGCAAACAATAGGGAGTTTTAGGGAACCGTTTTTGCACATTCGATACGGTTCGAAGGGCCCTCCGGTATACGCTCTGCGCACAAGGGAGTCTTCTGTGGTACAGGCATGCGCAGTTTGCATCGGAGTGCCCATATCGTACCGCATCGAACGCGCAAAATCGGTTCCCTAAACTCCCTAATGTTTCGAGCGTGCTCTTGAGGCGTGTCTGCAGCTGGTTCACTGATCATGTCTGCGGCGAACTTGGTGTGTTTTTGTATGATATCTGAGCAATCTGTCTGCGGCTTCGAGGCCTGTGCAGACCTTTACTTTTTGAGTACAGTCGACTCTGTATTTGTGACCGCTCATGACTGCTTACCGCGATGTGACTGCTACAGACGCTTTGCAGCGGCTGCACATGGGCGCCGCCGTAGCCGACCTCTTTCAGTCTTTGTTTCCTCTTATTTCGTTTACTTCGCTTATTCCGTTTACTTCACAGCGGCCATTGCTGACCTTCTCTCGTCCCACCGAGATACCGAGCCGCTGAAACGGGCGCTCACGAACCTCCACAGAAAGCCAATTCTGGGGGAGAAGGACGCGGTAGAAGCTGAGATGGCATTAACCTAGTTCGCTACGGTAACGATGAAGTGAAGTAAACGGAATAAGAGGCAAGTGCGGAAAGTGTGCGGACTCGGTGTTGACATTTCTTAACCCTACAAGCTACGCGTTCCGAAGAACACCGTTTCTTAGAGACGTCGTACCACAAAAAACGCCGCCGACGCTTCGCAAACTTTTCAGACATTGCGCTTTGCAAAAAAAGAAAAAAAAAAGAAACAACGTCCGCGACAAAAAGACCGTTAGTTGCTCAAAAATGACCTCTCTCGACCAGAAAAGACACTCCCCGACTCGATCGAAAACTCTGCCAAAAATGCCAACGTTTAATTTTTCCTAATTTTTTTTTAAGAGAACGACGCACAACGAGACTATCCTCATTATTATTGTATTAATGGAGGTCGCCTCGCCGCGAGGACGACGACGACGACGTCGGGGCAGCGATGGCCGGCGGCGCGCTGAACCCAACGGGCCGCCCGCAAGTCTCTCTCTACTCCGTTCACCCCTAAATCGACAGTGCGGTGGGGGCCATGCACTTTCCGGATCAATCAACCAACTCCGTTTCATCACCTGGCCCTAATCCCCGCGCGTCGCTATGGCCGAAAGCGCGGCCACGTGGCTATATGAAGACAGACGGACGACGGCTTTAACAAGCACGTAGATTCCGCCGCACTGTCGGCTTAGGGACGTGGCTGTAGTATAAACTTCCCGACGCTGCTTAACCGCTCCCACCCCTCTTTCCTTCACCCCCAGCAAGAGAGCCTGTAGACTTAAGAGATGGAGCATTCAAAACAATGGGGACTCTTCGCTCTTTAATGGCGGACGCTTTTTTTTTTTCGACGATTGGGCGCAAGTGCGCATGCGTCGAGTTGTTGCGCAGCAGAGGCGACGCTTGCGGAGACGACCAACGGTTTCTTCACCTCCTCGCAGCCGGTCTTGCAAACGTGGTCCATAAACCACGTGACCCCGAATTGAGCTGTTTGTTGGGAGCACTCTGAAATCTAGGCGCACTTCCTCCAGCTCCCTCAGGCACGCCACGCTATACTGCGGCCCTGAGTACCACCGCCGCGACGTTCGTCCTCGCACGCTACCGAGTTCCCGTATCTCGGAATTCATTAGTCGCATTAGTGCGTCGTATACAGACAGGACAGTCCGATGAGGCGCTGTTTTGAGTCCGCCGTCGCCGCTTCGTTAGTCGAGCAAACAACCGATATCTTTTTTTTATTTTCCCCTTCCGGTCTAAAGGTTCTTCGAGATGGTGTGTGTCCTCTCTCCTTCACGACTCTCTATAGTTCCAACAGGAGATGTTTTAATGCGTGACGATGAAAGAGAGAGAAAGAAACATACGAGGATTAAGGCAAATAAGGTGAGAGTGTGTGAAGGTGGAACGAAGTTTTACGGGGGCTCGTGCGCACGCTCTTTCCGACGAAAATCTTTCGTATATATATATATTCATGAAGTTTCGGAATCTAGGGAGACATAGGGAGGAAAGGAGTGTGTGAAATACTGGGAGACGGGGATGGGAGGAAAGACGGAGTGTGAGAGAGACGGTATAGAATGGAAGAATAGGAATAAAAGGGACGAGACATGAAGAAAGAGGGTGTAGACGGGACGGAATAGGTAAAAAATGAAATGAAAGAGTTGGAATAGAAGCGGGAGAGATAGAGGAAATATGGGGAAATAGTGTGAAATGACAGGGAGGAGTTAAAAAGAAAAGAGACAGAAGGGAAGCGACAGAAAGTGATAGGATATGTAAGGGGAGAGACGGCAAGAGAAAGAGTACAGAGGGGTATAAAAGAGAAGAGATGAGTGAAAGGGGAAGAAATAAGAAAAGAGATATAGAAGAAAAATACGAAAAAATAGAAATGGGGTAGAACCGACATGTAGGTAATACAAGTAAGGCAATGTGGAATCAAAAGGAAGATTTGGCAAGTAAGGGAACCAAAGGGAAGCGATGGGAGAGCTGGGGAAGGCAAGGAGTTATAAAAGGGAATACATTTAAAGAAAAAGGGATAGAACCAAAAGAGATAGATAAAGTACAAGGGAAGAAAATGAGAATAAAAGGAAAGGGGTAAAGTGGAAAGGGACCGGAAGAGGAAGATTGAAATGGGGAATAGAAGGAAAGAGGCGGCAAGAGCGAGAGAGGCAATAGAAGGGAATAAATAGAGAATAAAGAGAGAAATTAAAAGAAGAGGGATAGAATCGAGAGAAAGAGAATACAAGGGAAGAAATGGGTAATAAAAGAAAATAATTAAAGAGAGGGGACAGAGCGGAAGAAACAGAGCGAGATGGGGAATAGAAGGGAAGAGACGGCGAGAGAGTGTATGGAAGGGAAGAGATGGGGAGAGTCGGAGAGAGTGATTTTCTCAGTTGACCTGGGCCCTCAAGCGACAAGGGGAATATCTAACGCGGCGGAAAACGCACGCTGGACCGCGACGATGAATTAATGTTTATTTATCTAGGATGATTTCGGCAACGGACCGAATCGTGCTCGACCATGCATCGACTTTAGTACACGCATTCGCGAAGTTTAATGAGGATTAGGGACCTCAAACTTTGGCATTTAAGAGGGAGCAGGTAGGACGAAGGGAATGCCGTCTGGTGTCAGTAGGAAATGTTTGGCATATTGAGCGACACCGACACATATTTTGGGCTATATATGAGAGCTCTCTTTCTGTGCAACGAGTGCTGCGACTGATTGACGGGTTGCTTTTTTATTATATTGGTTGTTTTCGCTTTTTTCTTAAGGAACAATCGTCTCGCGCATGAGTGACTGCCGCTTTCGAGTTACCATTTTTGTTTCTTACATGCTCATGTTAGGGTGTGCGAAACCAGTAAAGTATCGTAATGCTTTCAGTCTTTCGTCAGATTTTTAACCATGTTGTGCGGTGTCACATGATGCTGGAAGTCACACGTGAACAACACAAGACAACTCCAAATTAAATCTCTTTATAGTGTAGGTGGAGACTAAAGGCATATCCTAAATCGTATAATGTTGAGGATATTCGTTTCCATAGAAAACCTCCGCTAAATATACCCACAGCTTTCTATTTCTTTCCTCCTTTGTTTTCTGTCTTTTTTTTATATTCATTCTGTTCCTTTCTCGAACTGTGCCGGTTTCAGACATGCTTCGACAAAATCGTCCGGTTTCGCCTTCGACCAATCGAGGTGCCACGTAGTAGAGTCGCTTGATGCGTTGCAGGGTATGGCCATTTATTTTCTTTTGTTGTTCCAGCCTGCGGAATCAATGGCATCGTCGTGACTCTCCCAGCTTATAGCTGTCTGTATCTATCAGTCTATTGGCCTCCAATTCACGAACTGCCTTGATTAATTGTTTCTTTTTATGCTTTGTTTTTATGGCGCAAGGTTTTGTTTTAATTGTTTCGCTGGATTAAACAATCACGACTAACCTGCAAAAAAAGAAAATGGCGACCGAATTGGTTTTGCTTTCGTACTGCGGGAAACTGTCGAGTGGCTCCACGTGTTTCTTGAAGTGCCTTCGTGTTTGGTACGGCACTTCGTTCCTACATGTCTGGCGACAATTAGGAATAAAGATTTCCCGAAAAGCAATTGTTTAACTGCAATCACTGCTTTACTCTGTCTAGCTGTTCCGGATGAGCGTCACAGAAACTATCGATGATGAGCCGAAGGCTCATTGTTGACGATCAGTCGCAAGTGCTCGTGCGCAGCATTTTCACGTGGCAAGGCGAAAAGCAGGAGGAAAGGCTAGATGGCGCAAGCTACCACCCTTTACGAAGGGTATAGCCATTAACATCACCCATCCATTCATCCAGGCGGACACGTTTGCAGACGATCAAATGCTTGATCATCACCTCCTCGCAGCTCGTGTTGCAAACGCGGCCCATAAAAAACGTGACCACGATCGAGAAGTTGGAGCGTCTCTGTAATACGGGCTCTCGGGAGGCTAACGCAGGAGCTATTGCGTGCGACGCGTTGTCTGCTAGTGTCCTAGAGAGAGCCTGTATTACAGAGAGCTTCCAACTGCTCGATTGGGGTCACGTGGTGTATGGGCCTCGTTTGCACTACGAGCTGCGGGAGGTGACGAAAGCGTTAGGGCGTGAGATCGCCTGCAAACGTGTCCACCTGGATGGATAGAAGGATGGATGGCAGAGCCGTATGTGTAGAGAGGTTGGTCAATGGGAGGCGCGGGCAGAGCCAGGGCGTGCGGCAGACTCGGAAAGAGGGTTTGGCATGCTCTCTTGACCAACCAGAAGCCGTAAAGAATCCCCTAGCGGTGGTAGCGAGAAACAGTTCTGATCAAAGGTCTATGTTCGTAAATGGTTTTAATAAGCGCGTAAGAGTGATGTGTAGTAACTCTTTGTGGTTGAAAATAGGATACACGTGTTGTTTTTATCATGGTCATGCAGAAAGCTGTAACAAACGAATGCGCCGCTCAACTCTGTTTTGCTTGGACAGTGTGTGACCGCTCGGACGGCAGATTACCGGCCCTCGGCACTTGACGTACGGATTATGTCGATCGTTCCGCTAGTCGCACTCTTCCACCATGATTTTTGATGACCGTGATTGAAACATCACGTGTACCATATTTTCAGTCATCGAGAGTTACTCCAATGCAGTTATCAGGTTTGTTTCTCGCGACCACCGCCAGGGTATTATTCCCGGCTTCTGGTTGGTCACATTCGAATTTCTGAAGACGCCCTGGAACACGCCCAGCCCGCTTTCGGCCAATGGCGCCTCCTCATTTGTCTCCTATACTTCCCAACGAATGGCCAAACTAGTCTCTACATATACGGCTCTGATGGATGGCAGAGCCGTATAGAGAGTTTGGCCATTCGTTGGTAAGTATACACCTTTCCAAAAAACACTCGACCCCAGGGGCAACAAACCGTTTTCGAGCCCATTCACTGGGTTTGAGGCTAGACGGTCACCGGCGTCCCTGCTAACCCTAATCGAGTGGACTGTGATTTCGATAGGCGCAGCCTGCGTAGGCTCAGTTTCAAACGCTGCTGGCGGCTAAATTCTCGTCTTTTCCAGCTGTATTTTGTGTTTAATTGTGCATGTATTTTCCCGAGGCCACTGAGAAAGCATTGTACCACATTTGAAAAAAAAAGCAATAAAAAAACCTATAAACTATTTTTGTTGGGTACGCTCGCGACAGAACGAATGCGACTGGAATGCATAGTTCTAGTTTTTTGTTGTTTTCTTTACGATAAGTTTTGACGGCACCACGCGATTCGCCGCATGTCAAACGACAAAACGCTTAGCTGTCAAAAATAATTTTTTTTTTCACTCTCACAAATAACGTGTTTACCGATGGACAGGACACGGAACATAGAATTTAGCAAGTGTTGACATTCGAACAATATATTGTATGTACCACGCGATGCAGCGTTATCCGAAAAGAATTTATTTGAGAAAGATCTCAAATAACACAGTCACAGTCGACGACAGTCACATCTTGACGATCGGACGGAATCCAAGATGACTTCGTTTTCTGGCACGTTTTGGGAAGAGCTTCCTTTTTTCACAACAGCACCAAGGCAAAGGAACGAACGCGACTGACCCGTTTCCCACCCCAACCTGGACAACTATTTTTGGAGATGACTGAGGATTCTACGCGGATTATCTCTGGGAGGGGGGAGAACAATGTTCGCAAAATCGCGTCGAGGGCCGTTCGGCGTCCTTCACCTCCTTCGTTTCCCGTGCAAGCTTGAATGGCAGACACTTACTAGCATTATTTCTCACAATGGAAGATAACACAAAAAGGGTACACAGCACGCATAAAAAAAATTAAGTGGAAACTTTCAAGAGGGGCTAGAAAACGTCGAATGCAAAACCGCAAAAACGTAGGTAGGGAACCGCGCTGAGCGGGTCATCACAGTCCCAGAGGATGGCAGAAAATTTCTAGCTGATAGAGGGCGCGAGAGTAGCACCAGCCGCATCAGCATCAGCAACATGGCGGCGGCCTAGGAGCGTTTTTTGGAAAGGTGTATAGGAGACAAATGAGGAGGCGCCATTGGCCGAAAGCGGGCAGGCGCGTTCCAGGGCGTCTTCAAAAATTTGAATGTGACCAACCAGAAGCCGGAAATAACACCCTGGTGGTGGTCGCGAGAAACAAACCTGATAACTGCACCGGAGTGACTCTCGGTGACTGAAAATATGGTACACGTGATGTTTCAATCACGCTCATCCAAAATGATGGTGGAAGAGTGCGACTAGCGGAACGATCGACATAATCCTTACGCCAAGCGCCGAGAGCCGGGAATCTGCCGTCCGAGCGGTCACACTCTGTCCGAGCAAAACAGAGTTGAGCGGCGCATTCGTTTCTTACATCTTCCTGCATGATCATGATCAAACAACACGTGTACACTATTTTGAACCACGAAGAGTTACTACACTTCACTGTTACGCGCTTATTAAAACCATATACGAACATAAACCTTTGATCAGAACTGTTTCTCACTACCACCGCTAGGGGATTCTTTTCGGCTTGTAGTTGGTCAAGAGAGCATGCCAAGCCCTCTTTCCGAGCCTGGTGCACGCCCTGGCTCTGCCCGCGCCTCCCATTGACCAAACTCTCTACATACACGGCTCTGATGGATGGGTGATGTTAACGGTTATGCCCTCTGTAACGGGCGGTAGCTTGTGCCACCTAGCCTTTCTTCCTGCCTTCCTCCTCGCCACGCGAAAACGCGGCGCATATGCACTTGCCACCAATCTCCACAGTAGGCGTCCCCCATTAAAGGGTCGACGCAACGATTTTTGTGCCTTGCGCAAATACCGCTTGGAACGGATCCCTGACGTTAATAGGGAGTTTTAGCGAGTCGTTTTTCAAGCACACGGTTCCGAAATCATGAACAGCACAGCTGGTTCGTTTCGTGACACCGTACGTGAAATTTGACATACTTTAGCGAATCGTGAAAGTTGCGCGACCGTGTAAACGATGATGATGATAGTGCTTAACGGTGGCGCCATCTTCTAGTGAACATGTGAGACATTCTGCAACGTGTAAATCCGTGGCGGACACCGTGGTGGCGGTTTGTGTTTCCGGCGTACGACTGATGTAAACAAGACGGCCGATGTAACATTTGCCGGTCGGAATTTCAAGAACTGCGAAGCTAGATGGAGTAAAAAGTTTCTAAACGACCGTGAAGGTATATGGTGTGTCTCCGACATCCTGAACTTGAACGATCGTTCACGTTGTGTGCCGTCGAACCAAATCATTTCGTCTGCTCGCGGTCGCCACGGCAGCTAGTCTGCCCGCAGATCGCAAAAACTTACTAGCATGCGTAGTTAAAAGCATTCACGATCGCTTACCATTGTGAGCAGTCCTCGAAATGATTTGGTTCAACCTCTCAAATGAAGCAGACTAACAGGACGGTAAAATTCCTGCCGCTGTCCTAAGCCTAACGCTCGGCTGGGTCGGCAAAGGCAGTCGCCGAACCGACCGCCATCTTTTTTTTTTTTACCCGAGTCGTGAACGGTGCTGGCTGCGTTGCGGTGACGACTCCAGCGGCCGGAATGGGAGAAACGAACGAGAAGTGCCTCCCGACGTCCCGAACGACTCGCGCGCGCTTGCGCAGTGGCGTCGCCGATGCGTTGGAGGGCGAACCGTTCGTGTGGAAACGACCTGCTAAAACTCCCTAATGACCTGTGAAACACCCGTTCGGTTTTCATCACATGTACGCAATTGAAGTCGCAGAAAAAATGAAAGGAAAACGAGCAGCGTTGACCCCCTCAACTCGCACCCAGAACAAGCGGCCACGTGATCTGGAGCCGATTATCTGTCGCCAATGTTGATCATAGCCACGGGCCATGGGATTGGCGAAGCACAGGACACGCGCTGAGCTCCAAACGTTGTTATGGTTCGGCTATTGCCGTCATTGCAGCGATTTGTCACGGCCACTTCCCGAATGCTTGTCGAGCTATCGATTATCACGAGCCCAAATCGAGTGCTCACGCAATGCTCGGGTTAATTCTATGAGCCGCATTCAAAATATCGTCAATGCGATCACCCAATTACGTCATCAAGTTTCGCCAAGAAGAGATTGAATGAAAGCGCTCGCTTCTGTCCTAGAAATTACACCGCAACAAAGGAATTCTTGGTGAGTTGCGTTGCGCGCGAGCATAGTTGGGCAGTGCCAGTAAGCTCGTGTAAAGTGAAAAACATTCCTAGCGAATATCGATGGACGACCCCTTTAAATTGCAAACGGTCCACATGGTTTGTGATGATGGTTCGTGATGGACCCTCTCTTCAGTCGACTACCTATGCACGTCGAGGGGCTTTAGCCTCCCATAAAGCTGGTTGGCGGTTGTCTTGCAAATAGCGTCGAATGTGCCAGTGCACGAGGCCCGTGTCTCCAGCGGCCCTTGGAAGCAAATGGCGGCGCAGCATTGAAATGAGCGGCCCTAAGCGAATGGCGGCGGAGCACCAGGTCGTGACACGTGTTTGCGCGTTTCCACAACAATAAATGGCAAAACTTAAAAAAAAATTAAAAAAAATGCTTTTAATAAAAAAGGGCTTTAGCCTATCAACGTGGGCAGCGCTGTCTCGCGGCGCACACGGGCGTTTAGAAGAGGAGGAAGTAGTAAACACGACGGCCTTGGGAAGGCTTCGACAGGCAAAGAGTAAAGACCTTTCCAAAAAAAAAAAATCTCCTATAGTTCGTTGCAATTAATACTAATAATAATAATAGTACCTTTATTTTCTCCAACAAAAAATGTTGAAAAGGTGACACGGGAAAAAAGCTGTAAAAACAGCTTGACGAGCCCCGAGCCACCTAAATCAGCAGTCGCGATGCAGGCACCAAAAGAAATTATACAGAAATAAAACATGACATGTGCACTACATGTTTGAGAAACATTACAAAAAAATAACTAACACTATACAAGATAAGTAGCATATTGATACATTTTACACAATAGTGAAAACATACACAGAACGTTAAAGCATCACTGAAATAAACGCGAAAGAAAACATCGATTTAAGAGATTTTAGCGCTTATTGCGGACAATTAGGCTCGAAATAAACGTTTGAAAGAAACATTTCCCGTAAGATGCTCACCGATATATCGCTAAGCTCAATGCCTTGCCTACTGAGCTGGTTAAGTGTAGTCGGCAAAGTATATTTTAAACTTTGGTGGCCGTAGTTTGTTCTAAAAAAGGGTACTTCCCAAGGTTCTTTAATCCGTGTTGGGTATCTATAAATTGTATCTGTTAGCTTCGCTAGGTTTTTAAGGTGATATTGGGATAAACTTGTTTCTATTTTATACCTTGCACATAAACGATATTTATATAAATCAAAAATGTTCATCGCATCAATTTTACTAAAAAGATCGTCAGTCGGATGCTCTAGTGGCACATTAGAGATACTTCTTAATATCTTTTTTTTGTAACATCAAGATTTTGTGGAGGTTGGTATAGGTAGTAGTGCCCCATATGAGTTGACCATTATTTAAATGTGAAAAAAATAATGAATTATATAATATTAACTTTGTTCTAAGTGGTAGAATGTGTTTATGGCGATATAAAATACCGACGATGCTAGATAATTTTGATATGATATGATTAATATGGTCGTCCCATGACAAGTTTTCTTGAAAAATAACGCCCAAAGATTTAAACGCGGGAACAATTTCTATGTGAGAAGAATTTATAAAAATATCCTTTGTAATATTAATACGCTTATTCTTAGGTCAGAATATAACTGCCTTTGTCTTAACGGCGTTTATTTTTAATGCATTATGTCTACTCCATCTATTAAGCTTTTCTAGTGTTTCGTTCGCGTTATCAATAAGCTCCGACGCATCATCACCATCAAACAATAAGCTTGCATCATCTGCATAAATAAAAAAATGAGTTGAGTGACTAATATTTACGATATCATTTATATATACATTGAATAAGAATGGCCCGAGAATGCTTCCCTGGGGAACCCCCGATTCAATCGGTTTTATTTCAGATGAGTGGCCGTTTATATGAACATACTGTCTGCGGGAAGATAAATATGAACGTAAAAGTTTTGATACATAACCACGAAATCCATACATATCTAACTTCTTTAGTAGCAAATTATGATCTAGGTAGTCGAACGCTTTAGTAAAGTCTACAAATAAGTCAAGTGTGAGTTTCCTTTTTTCAAAGTTTCTAAGGTATATGTACTTTTTGCGCAAGGAGAGGCCAGTTCTGTGGATCGATGTTTTCGAAAACGAAACTGCGACGAGCTAATTAAGTCATGATTATCAGCAAATGTTGTAGGGCGATGAAGGTAGGGCGATGGAAAGGAAGGCCGGGAAGGGAAAAGCAGACGGAACGCTGGAGGTGGCGCTGCTGTCGGTACTGCGCATGCGCTAATGCTTCATTCCTCCCAAATTTAGCTTCTGCGCATGCGCAGTGCCCACACCTGTTGTGGGCAAAGCGGGCTTGTTTGTAAACAGTGTGTTGGTTTATAGCCGGCTTCATTTTTTTTTGTTCGTGCGTATGGCGCGAGAATAGCTCGCTTTCCAAAGCGACGAACATGCGCATGCTAGGCTGAGGAGATCGTGCACTGGGCTGTGGACTTGTAAATATTGGAAGAGTTGTGATACAGGAGGCGTTGCTCGCGTCCTCCTCAAAAACCGCTAAAAGAAAAGAAAAAAAAAGTTTTTTTTTGTTACGTTACTAATTTTCCTTTTCACATGTTTAAGCCAGAAAGATTTAGGTCCAACCTCGATTAGCTTCGCGTTATCTTATCAAGACGCGTAACGTCCAAACGACAAAAAACATCCTATCTTCCTTCGACAACCAAATCTTGCAAGAAATGCTTCGCGCAGCGCATAAACAGTCCGCTCACTTTTCTTTTTTTTTTCTTTACGTGACAACGAATGGGCAAACGCCGATTTGTTTGTGAATATATAATAGTCTGTTGCTCTATACTTCGTTTCAGCTTCGGTCTGAGCGCGGCCGATGTTATGAGCCGAAGGGCCAATCAAACAGCGAAAGAGGCAAACGTCATGGCGTGCTCCCTGCACTTGATAGGACCAGCTGATATTTGATGTTTCTCCGAGCGTGCTCCTCCGCCGGCTAGTCTTATCAAGCGCAGAAAGCACGCCATGACGCTGCGCTTTTTGCGCTGTTTGATTGGCCCTTCGGCTCATAACATCGGCCGCGCTCGGACCGAAGCTGAAACGAATTATACAGTCGGGGAAAATGCGTCACTTACGAATATTCAGTAGCGGGAGGTAAAAAGGCGAGAAATAAAACAAAATCATGCATACATTCTATATATACATATATATTTTTTTCCTCACGTGAGACTTACGTGGGTAATGTGTGTATACGCGTCCCAGAGTATAGGGGGGAAAACTGAGCCCCTAGCGAACCGCCTATACTACTTTGTGCTACTCGGGAGTATCTGCAAAAAGGCCCGCCCGTTTTTTTCGACATTGAAGCCGGACAAAACAAAAGGCACGGGGATAATTGGAGACTCTCTGTTCGCTTAAGTATATACGTTCGGGCTTCCGAAGTTGCCGGCGTTTACGAGACCAGCGCTGCTGCAGGCGGCAGCTCGGATCGGTCGGTCGGCGCGATACAGACGGGAGGGAGCGTATTGATGCTCCCCACGACGACGAAGACACAGTTTAGCGCGTTCTCCTCGAACGCGAAATGATAACCCTGGCTTCGTTTTGACGAGACAACGCTTCGCCGGCGCAGAAAGAACTTGCAACTACTCGTTTCGTCAGACCAGAGAGAGGGAATGGCTCCGTGTGTCGGGTATTCGCGCGGTGACCGAAGAATCGCATTCTTTGGAAGGGTCGCTGGAGCTATTCTGTACTCGGCGTTTTTACCTTCGAATGGACGACTGCACCATACGCTACGAACTATTCCAGCCAATCCAGCGGTTGCGAAAGTAATCACGTGACTCTACGCGCCCGCGCGTCACCACACACGCCTCTCGAAGTTCACGTGCAACTCCCGCGGCATGTGATTGGTTGGGGTGGCTCGTAACTTCTCGTGCGGTTCATCGTAAAGGTATAACGGAAAGTGTAGTTAAGTACCTGCAGCGCGTTTCGTGAAACAAAACTTTAAAGACTCTCTTGTTTCGAATATCAGTGAGCGTAAAGATGGTCGACGGGGGAAAGAAGGAAATAAACGGTGGAAACTATGTCATTTTGGCTTGGCACGTCGAGATGAAAAGAAAAAAAAAACTGTATTTTTTTCGCGCGTTTTTGCACTCATAATGTTTTATTTTGTTTTGCTGTTTGTTGTTGTTGTTGTCTTTTGTCCGGGCGAAGAGGGGATTGTCTGGCAAGTTGTTTCAGGCAGTGAAGTTCCCCTTAATGTCCGTTTTCGCGTTTTTTTAAAGTTTGGGTTGCATTCAGGTGTGCGAACGATTTTTAGACCTCGCGGCATGGAGCCTCACTAGCTTTCAGAGGAATTTTCTTTTCTGATCATACTGAGGTGTCGTTTGTATACACGTCAAGACAACCCGCGTGTGGTCGAAAATTATTCCCAGTCCTTCGCTGGGGGTGTTCCGTGAGGCCCTACTAAAGTGCAAGACGAAAACCCCAAAGAATTACATTTTTGCGTGTGTTGAAGATCACTCTAACTATTATTTCTACAGCCACAATTGCTTTTGCGTATACGAGTCTGTCTGATTGCCTGTTCGATCAAGTTGTATGTTTGGGTGTTAAAGGATGTGAATACTCAGCGCGTGCGTGAATGTGCACACGAATGCGTTCTTTTGTGGACATAGGTTCATATGTGCGAAATCATGTTCATTTCCGTGTACACGTGGTGTGTCCGCGTGTACGAATGCATTTGTGTATTTGCGTGTGTTTGTGTAGTGTATGTATGTGCGTGCGTCGCGTGTGTGATGTTTGTGCGTGTGTGTGTATGTGTTCATTGTGTGCGCGCTCTCCTTTCAATCTGCTAAGACGTGCCTCTTTACGCACTTGTTTGTGGTGTTGCGTTTATTTGCGCGCGTTCTTGTGAGACCATGCAAGACGCGAAAAGGCAAAATTACGTCTTTACCCTCTCCAGCTATTGGTAATGTGCACTCCACCTCGCATCAGTTTCTAACAGAAGCATCTTGCAGCGACGCGATCATATCGCAATCATCACCTTTCAGTGTGCTTCCAGTTCTAACGCGGCGGCGAGAAAACATACGCGAGCTCCGGTTATTGTACGTCCCTTAAATAACAGCGACACGCGTCCGACACGCGCCTTGATTTCAGCCGGTATACCGCGCCCACAGTAAACGACTCTCGCACGGAGTCCGGTTAGTGTCACACTGTCGCCTGTGAAGACAACACCGCAGTCACAATGCACGGAGAACCCGTCCAAATTGTTAGAGTGTAACGTCGCGAGGCCTCTAAGCGGAATGAATGAGGCACGGGGACGGACGACTCCGAACAAAGATTGAATCAATCGCGATTCTTTGTTTCTGTTGTTGTTGTTGTTTTTTTCCCGACGAGTTCCTGCCGCCTTTTGTTGCCAGACGCTGAATAAACAAAGAACCCCGAAGAGGGATCCCGACAGACTTCCTCAATCGACGCTTTTATTCCGGCCGTACACAAAGGCGGGCCAAGGGTCCGGCGAGACTTTGCGAGATCAATGCGAGATGGGGGGTCAGAGATTGTACAGCTGCCCCCGCGAAATGAAATCAGTGGAGTGGCGGCGGCAGTGAACAGTGAGTTCGTGAAATGCGATCAGCCCAAAGTTCTTATACTAAGGGCTGATGGAGATACGATCTCTTAGGAGTCGCTCTTCGCTACACTTGATACGCGTCGTACAGAATACGGGAATTTTGTAGCTGGTTTTTCGATCAGACATTGAAAAAAACTCGAGGGTCTCGTATAGTAGTTAAATAGTTATACGTTCTTTATACTGCGACGGCTCGGGGGAACAAAGCCACTTTAAATGAATCTCAAAAACCAGCTTCTCATCCTCTGACACTGCAATTTGGCACGAAGGTCCCAGAGAGTGATGAATCGCGGAACACGATTATATCTGAAAAAAAAAAAAAAAAAAAAATTGGATGAGCGCTGGGGCAGTGTTATCGGTCCTCGAAACGCGGGTCAAATCGCTCCTGCAAAAAATACGCAATGGGGAAAAAAAAAGGGTTAAAATTGTATAGGGGTTAGCTAAAGGTCACATTTGGAAAAATTAATAACCCTCGGAACAATTGGTTCAATAATTAGTTTCCAATAATTAACCTTTTATTTAGTAAATTTATAGGTATGATTTCAATTAGAAACTTGCTGAGCATCTCCACTAAATTAACTAATTTTAGAAATATAGAAGCTACGTACAGCACCCCCCCCCCCCCCCCCACACACACACACACACAAATAAAAATAAAACGCTCAACTACTTGGACGCGTTTCTAGGTTTCGGCTTCGTATCGGAGCGCATCTGTGCGCCAGCGGTCCTGCTTCCCACCCGTGGTCGAGGCCGCTTCGCCTCCCTCGTAAGGGGGGGGAGTCTAGTGCACGAGCCTAGCGCACCTCAGTCACGGGGGGCAGGACCGCTGGCGGTGAGAAGCGCTCTGATGTGAAACCGGAAGCTTGAAACGCGTCCAAACTCAGCGCTTTCTTAAAACACCGTAAAACGGTCGAAGTGCCTCCTTGATTTCTAAAACGAGTTGATTCAGTGTTTTCTTGCAGTATGTATACAGCGCCACGACGGCGGGGGATTTCGGGAACCCTCGGTACAGATCACGCGCTTTCTCGTTTTATCTCCGCGACGGCGCGTGAGTCCCGGCACCTACCGCCAGCAGCCGTTGCAGCCATCCGCCATCCCGGTCATCCGCCGGAAGGTCGTCCGTCGTTGGCGGCAAAACCGCATCTGTGCTGTTTATTGACGTTTGCAAGTACGGCCTCTGGGCGCGGCCATCTTGCTGCTAGTGTGGGTCGATCGTCTGACTGTCAAGCATTACTGAGGACGTGTGTGCGCCTCAGCAATGCCTGACTATCAGACGATCTACCCACACCAGTAACAAGGTGGTGGCGCCCAGAGGCTGTACTTGCAAACGTCTATAGGAACCGTGCGGATCTAATTCAAGCCCCGACCAGGACGCCCCCAGCGGTAAACGGGTCCGTTGCATCGGGGAGCTTCTGAGTCGCTGCGTTGGTTGTGCGTTGTAGCGGGTTAGCGCTGTAATTTCTGAAATGGCTATATTCCGCACCAAGAAAGCCACAACAATTGCTGCGTGGTCGGCTGCCAACAGTACGTACAAGGGCGCCCACGGCACGAAGTTCGACGGCTTCCCTTTGGAGCCGTACGAGGCGGAGCGCCGCGCGACCTGGGTGTGACTTGTGCGTCGATGCAGGTAAGTGGCGTTTCTTACCTTGCAGTTCGCGTTTTGCTTTAAGCTGCTGAAGCAGGCACGTATCCAGGGGGGGGGGGGGGAGTGCCCATGGGGCCCGGGCCCCCCTCGAATTTTTCCAATTTGCTGGGACCTCCTCTCCCCCCTCCCCCTCATACGGCATTTTGTCATGGGCGGCCCCCCCCGAAACAAAATCCTGGCTACGTGCCTGTGCTGAAGAATATTCCAATTAACCTTTTTTTCTATTGTAACGACGATGGAACAGCATGGACACCTACGGCAAACTCTAAAATATGCAGCAAATACTTCACCGGAATCGAGAAGCGGAATGCGGTCGCCCACCCAAGCCCACCCTTGGATGTTTCCATCAACCTACAGGAGGATAGTACTGGGAATCGCGGAACGGCGCGAAAACAATCGCCCAGTTATTGTCAAGCTGACTCAGAAAGTAATAAACGTACATAATTAGCGCAGTCCACTCAACGCCAACTAAGAAAGCTCTCTTATCGAATTACGCGAAGCTCGAAGTTTCTTTTTTTTTTTTTTTTTGCGGGAGCGCTCAATTTAGTCTATACGGAGTACCGCGCGCCTTGACATCCACTTGTTCTTCGAAACGGACCTTCTTTACGTCGTACACGTGACCACTGATTCGTGAAGGAGTTTTCCCTTCGTCATATTGGGACCACGGAAGAATCTTTCTGGATTCGTAACCGCTATAAGCCCCGTCGTAATCACCACGGGAACACAGTTCGTTGTGCTCCTCGTCGCTTAACCCCGATGATTCTGCACCGGCTGCCAAAGATGCTTTCCGGATTCGTAATCGCCCTAAAGCCCGACAAGAACACTGTCCTGCTATGCTCTTCCTCGCCATTACTCCCCGATGATTCTGCGCCGGCTACCGCTAGGTGGCGGCGAACAATAGGCGACCGCCGCGACGCGTCTGGCTCGCCCGCTTTCTATGGTATACCCCGGTCGACTTTTGTCTGCGTCGTGCCGTTGGCAGACGTCACCGAATCCGCCCATTTTGCACCGAAACCGTGGCAGTGTTCGACTCTGTTCGACTAAGCGTTGGTTTAGCAGACGACGGAGCCGGTACAAAGGAGAGGCACGAGGAAGGGGCAGCCTCGCAAGCCAGCCAATGCGGTACCCTCTCCCCCAGTTCCGTGCGCTCGTCCGATTGGGCCGCAGCTCGAGCGTTGTTGTTACTTCGGTAACCTGCGCCTGCTCGCGTATATCACGTGCCAGCGGGAGGAAAGGCGATGGGAGGGGCGTACCAAGAACTCCCATATAATACGTCGTGCGGCGCGCGCGGCCTTTTGGGATTTTACAGCGTAGCTGTTAAGGGCTAGTTTTCCCCGGATCGTGTCCGTCCGCAAAGAAATGTCGACACAACATTCTGGTTGTCGCTGTCGCTCATAGATGGCGGTAGCTGTCCAGAGTGTTGTGTTTGCCGGTTGTCTGCTTGCCGAAGTGTTGTAAGCGCTTGTGTGTCCTGCATGTTCCTTTTCTCTGTCCTCGTCTTTTTGTGCGCTGTTCTGTTCATCATGTCATCATACCATCAACGCTTGTGTGTCCTGCATGTTCCTTTTCTCTGTCCTCGTCTTTTTGTGCGCTGTTCTGTTCATCATGTCTGCTTGCCGCCGTCGCTCATAGATCGCGGCAACCTTTCCAGCCTCGGCAACCAGACTACTGGTTGCTGCCGTCGCTCATAGATGGCGGCAACCTTTCTTCGGAGGAAGAAGAGCGGGAACGGAACGAGCGGCGATGTGCGCAGCGACGCGGATGGTTCCGCAACCGCCGCTCGCCTGGAAAGTCATGCACCGCAGAGGTCAGAAGCTACAGCTCCGCTGCTCTTCCCAGAGTGGAAAGGCTGAAAGTTTTTTTTTCAAAGGGTCTATTGAAACCACACGTATAAATTCACTAATTAAAAAGTTAATTATTCGAAAGTAATTAAGAAACTAAATATTCCAAGCGTTATAAATTCTCCATTGCACCATTTAATTCGCTTATTAATAACTTTCGACACCGTCTATATATGGCCATATAAGCCTTATCTGCCCAATTCTTGATATGGTTAAGTACGGCATTTCTGTACGGGGTCTAACATACAAGCACAGCGGCCAACTAAAAGAGGAAGGATAAATCGTTCATTTTGGAAAGTGTACATACTATGTAAATGATGATTTTATTGTGTATATATATATATATATATATTCTTTTTTTCTGGCCAAATTTATATGCTGCTTAAAATTTCAATCAATGGTCTAGGGCAGTCGGCGCTGGTCCTGAAGCTGCTAAAATCTCCACTTTGAACTTTTTATTTGATTGAAAATTTCTTTTCTCTCTCTCTCGTGCTCGGAGCTCCAGAAAAGGAGCGAAAAAGCCCGCGCTACAGAACCCGGGATACCTTCCGCTTTCGGGAAGGTATCCCGAAAGAAGGACTTAATTAGTTTCCTTCGTCAAATGCCAGCTGATGTTAGGTTTCTGGCGCTTCCCTGATGATCCCGAATTTTATCTCTCTTTCAGTTCCCGGTCCCTTAGCGACCTGTCCCCGTCCCGAGCGACTCCTAATTACTCGCCTTGCGTCGAAGTTCGATTGCTATTTTTCTCTCGATAAACAACAGGCAGGCGAGTGTTCTCGCACCGCTGCCGTAACTCTACTTCGGTTACCGACCTTCAGTTGGACCGAAAGGTAATGCTACGGGCCGTCAAAACCAATCGCGCACGACACTCTAAAAAAAAAAAAAAAAAATTGGGGTGTTTTTGTTTTTACGAGGAATTTGGGAAAGCAATTCACTACAATCTCAACATGCGGCTAATGGCGCCTCAGCGAATCACAAGGCCCAGCATAGTTTTAGACCTAAAAATAGTGACAAGGGAAGTCGCCTTCCGGCGCTTTGATTCGCTAGCGGAGTGACACGCTCTCGGGACATCATTGGCTCTAAAGTCGCGGTAGCGTCCCCAGCGGTCCACCTCGAGAATTGAACAGCAGAACTTTCGCCGTGAATCGTTTTAGTTTTGGGTAATTAAAACTAGATTACCCGATCTCCTCGTTAAGTGCTTCGCGTTGATTTGCCGCTAAGCGAAGTTGCATTGGGAACTTTGAAGCGACCCCATTCGAGATCGTAGCGCAAGTCTTTTTGGCGCTGGAGATAGAGACCCGGGCAACTTTAGTTTGGAAGGAAGCGAAGCTGTTGGACAGGAAACGCGAGTGCAATCCGCACGATGGTAGTTCCGGAGGCAGTCCCTGGGATCTCGCCGTGCACTGTAAGCCTCGGATTTGTCTTTTCTCGAGTGCCGCGTTCTAAATGGAGACAAATGAGCTCGCCGTCTTTGCTGAAAGCAGCCGAAAGATGTTGGGATGCTTTCTGTTTTCTCCACTTCGTGCAAACAATGGGTGGGCTAATTACTGGAACTGGCGTGACATTCAAAGCCTATACAGTTTTTATTTATTTTAAAGCGTACGCACTGCGATGATGGAAAGGTGGGTGGGGGGGGGGGGGGGGGGGTCTGTTTCTATGGGGAAAGTAAAAAAAAAGTCTCTGAACACCTTTCAAGACAAATCACCTCCATGTACTCGGCGTGCTCCGTCGGCCGCCATTTTGCTTTCTAAAATTTTCGTGCGGCCATTTTGCTGTCTGAAGTTTCCGTGTGTCGCTTATAAATTATGAACCAGAGAGCGGCAAGCTTTGAAAAATGAGGCATTTCGTCTGGACCGCAAGCCTATATACACCTGGGAGGAAGCTGTGCGTTCGACGACACGTAGATTATTTGTTTCGGCGAAGAGGAAAAAGACAAATGATTTCTGAAAAACACCCTGTATACATCGCAAAATTTAGGCATGCCGTCCTCTCGCTATAGCTCGATCCCGCTGACGAAAAACCCGAGGAGCGCAGAATGTGTTCTAAATAAGCTGGGCACATGCTATGTTAGCTGTGTGTGATGTCATTAGTTTGCATGAATGTGACGTCACACGCCATGATGGTGTCACGATGACTTCACAGTCTTTTGTGACGGTTCTTTTGAGGGCTCTTCGCGACGTTTCATCGTGACGTGTTTTTTTATAACATTCTTATGTTGTAATTCAGCCGATCAAACAGAGTCTGTGTTAAACAGCTAGCCACGACAAGAGAGTGGGAGAGAGAGGCAGAGGTAATAGGTGTGTTTTAGAGAGATTAGCCACAAGGATAATACACTTCTTTTTATTTATTCGTGCATTAGCCAGGAGGATAGTGCATGGGTAACCAGTTAGAAACTGGTCACTGTAGGGAAGAGGAATAGGTGTGTTGAGAGGCCACAAGGATAATACAACTTCTTTTTATTTATTGCGTGCATTAGCCAGGAGGATAATGCATGGGTAACCTGTTAGAAACTGGTCACTGTAGGGAAGAAAAGGAGAGTGCTATAGAAAAAGGGAGAGATGGGTGTGGGGAAGAGGCGGGGGACCCTGTGTATGCGCGTCGGTGTTTATGGAAGGGCCGCCAAAAACACACATGCCCTTCGACGTCGTTCAGGCCTAAACCGACAGTGCGGTGGAAACTACGTGCTCGTTGGACCAAGTCGTACACGTCTATCGTTCGCCACGTGATCACGCACCCTCCCGATGCCCACACGCAGAGAGCGAGGTCAGGCGACGAAAGGGATGGTGGTCAATTGGTCCGGCGAATGCGCTCAGCTCCGACCGCGCCGTTTCCCTAGTGACGAACGTAGTACAGACCCGCGGTGTTCCCGCTTTACGCACCCACGGTCCAAACCCCAAACAACAAAAAAAAAAAAGGGGGGGGGGGGGAGGGAGGTGTTGATGGCGTTTCGATGTCCGCGGCGGTGATCCCGGAGAGTTGGGACCGTGTACGTACGCCGTGTCCGCGGACGCCGCACTCCATTTCACCTCACGGTGGACCGGACAGGACGCCACCACGAGTCATCTTAGCCAAGCTAACGACGTACAAGTGTCACGTGCCACATAAGGGTGGGCGCAACGACGTGCGGAGTGACGCGGTCACGTGATTCGGTCTTAGCGTCCACTGCGGTTCATTGAAACGTGGTGCGGAGGGTGGCAAGGGGGGCCGGGCGGGAGAGGAGCGACACGGTTCGCCTTTGGTTGGGGGGGGCTGTGTTGTGTCCACGTTACGAGTCTGTAAGTGGACCGGATTCCCCTGTGATCATACGAGTACGCACGGTCATGATGCGGCAGAGAAGGAAGCACAGTTGCCCAGAGTTCCGTGATATTGCGTAGCGCCTTTTTAGATAAGCAACGACAAGCGACGCAAAAGACCAAGTACATGTTGCGGCAAAAAAAAAATTAATTCTTCCAGTTTTTTTTTTTTTGCTGTACTTTGTTTTAGCGTAACTTGCCAGACTGCGGCTGTTATGGTCACTGTGAGGTGAAGAGAGAGATAGAGAGACGGAGCAAATCATGTGACAGCTGTGTCGCGGATACTTATCAGGAATTCGCCAAATAAGCCCCACGTACTACCGCGGACAATATGAGCTCGAACAATCCTCCATACTTCTTCGGCTTTCCTGGCATTTATTTACTTTGGTTTCGACTCGACTCGGAACGCGAAGATATATAGGTCTCAGCCTTTGAACTCTTTTGTCAATTGACAACCAACAGACCGGTTTAAGTTTCGTAAATTTCATCTGTCCTTTAATATTACATCCAAGAATACAATATAATTTTACACAATGTTCACGAAGGCTCTTATTATAGCGAGCAGGCGACGGATTCTTTAGTATTTTGAGAGAATATTTCAAAACAAATGTAAAATATCTTATCATCGTACATCATAGGCGGGCTGAAATGAGGGAGCCATCTTGAATAGGCTTACATACTGCCTTAAGTAATCTTCTTTCGAGCAAAGAGCAAAAATTTAATCAAGCAAGCTGCGTTTTTTTGTTGCGAACTTGAACACAAAGACGGTCGTTGTGTTTTCCTAGAAACGGCTGCCGAAACCCTGTTATCTCCCAAACCGGAATACTGTGCGTCTAGTCTTTATAAACGTCCCACAATGAGGCACCCACTGCGCCGCTCTGAAACCCCTTTTGTAGTGCAAAATACCTCTAAAAATAATGCAAAAAAAAAAGAAGACTACAGCCATGGGACGTTTCTTTTTCCCCTAAAGGCGTAGCTTCACCCTACCTCGTATCACCTTATTGTACGATGATCCGTAGCGAACACCACCAGACATCGCAGCCAATCTAACGTTACGAGCGTGTCACGTGACAATGCACCCCGCGCGTGGCTATGCTCCTCTTCCCATATGGTGCACCCGACACTCACACCGCGCCGGATCAGCTGAGGTGGCTCGCGGCGCCCGCAGCGCTTCACATGGTAAGTCGAAACGGAGCAGAGGGATCTCCGGGCGCAGCGCACATTGCAGCGCCCATGCATCAAACAGCACAGTGATGGCTCGTTAATATATGGACGTCTACAGTTCCCCCGAAAAAAAAAAAAAGAAAGACGTCCTTATAATGTGAGTCGCCCATAATAACGAGTATATTATGCATGTATTCACCACTCGTTCGTTCCACGTAAATGTTGTCTGCATACCGGGTTGTTCACATTAAGGGGGTCCCTTAATTCTTAACGATACATGACGTGTGTGCACGCCTACGGGGACGCCGATAAGATTACGGAGAGGCTGCAGCGAGACAACTCCATTACCGCATCAACGCCGAATGCGTCGTTAAAGGACACAATGGCCGTTGTTCAAAGGAATGACGCAAGAGTGAACCGTTCGTTCTTTTTGCATATGCGCCTCTTATCGTTGTTGCGCGTTGTGTGCACCCTGACGTTACACAACGAAATGTAAAGAAAGAGCGAGGGCATAAAGGCGTAAGCGCGCTGCGGACATTGTGCAACGCTTAAACTATTTTTTTTTTTCTTTTTAAGCAGGCACGAAAAAAGGCCCGATTTGCCGCTAAATATTGCGTCGTCAGCGATTGCTACGACAGCGTTTTACGCGAAAAATGGGTAATGATAACTATGCGTATAATGCTGTCGTTCCGAACAAAGTGCACATAGCGCACGGAGTGGTGCCCGCCTATGAAGTCACAAAGCACCGGTGGCGCTATACTCGCGGCGCTGCTGTTTGCGCATGCGCATGCGCAATGCCCATACATAATGTGGGAAAACGCGGGCGGCGCGTCGGCCGTATATAGTATATAGTTTCTGCGTGCGAATGTTCTACTATAGGAGGCGTGTATGATATCTAAACACTTTGCTCCCCTACAGCTTTCGTCTAAGTTATCCGGAGGATATACTTTGCTATGCCCTAACGTCCCAGAGTTGGAGCCAACAGCTGCTACCCGTGGCCTCGACTGCCGGCGCCGGTGCAGCCAAGTTTCCAGACGGTGTTGCCACGGATCGAAGAGAGGCGCCATTAGCGGAGCACCGAGAGAAAGAAGAGAGAGAGAAAAAAGGAGAGCTTGGGCCCGAAACTTTATTCGCCTTTACTACGGGAACAAACTGTGCTAGTAGCTCTAGTGGCTCGTAGAAATCGGCCCCCTCTCTCTCTCTCCCCCCCCCCCCCCCCAAAAAAAAAAAATAGGAGGCACAATTTTTTTAACGAGGAATATGTTTTTTGTGCTCTATACTCCCCAGGGGAAGTAGTTTGTCAGTTCGCCGATATTAGTTTTCTCTAGTTATGGGGGGGTATTTGGTTTCTTTCGCTGGTGGGAGTTATAAGGTTCGGACGAAAGTCCATCTAATTCAGCTGTTGCTTTCTGTTTGGTTTGATGCTTCCATAACTTTGTCGGCACTCGGTGTGGAGTATGGTTTGTAAATCGGGGGCAACGTCACTTCTCTGCGTACATAGATGGTAGGGACTTTTAGCAAACCGTTGCCGTGTTCCGCGTACCGGAGCCTTTGAAGTACGCCGGAACTCGTCCCCCGCCTTCGAGTAACCGGGTTCACGCACGTGTGTATCAAGAGCCCGGTGGCGATTATGCTGACATTTATAAGAACTTCAAAACAGTTTCATGCATAAACTTATTAGGTGGGTTTCCCCGTTTACCGAAAATAAACAAGCTTTTCGGGGTACTGCCCTGGAAAACCCGAGCAAGCATGTGTGGTGTGCACGCACGTTTACTGATGCAAGCTCTTGACCCCTAATGTGTAAAGTAAGCTCCCTGTATGCATAGTAGCAATTATTCCCAGTTTTGTGTTGTCCGAGTGGAATTACTCGTTTATGCTCAGTGAAAGAATGATATGTAGTACGTACCTGTCCCTAGTTTCAGCAAAATAATTATAGAAAATCAGGAATGCTTTCTATACTTTAGTGCTGCCATGCATTTCAACCTCTCAAGTGATCTCCAGATTGTGAAATAGAGCTGCTGAAAACTCACCCCGATCTACGTAGACACATTCTACATTTTACTGCTGCCACACATTTTGACAAGTTTTGACGTGTTGTTTCATTAATGTATTTGTTGACAAGCTGTTCACCACAAAACATTACACTTCTCGAATGACATCTCGCTGCTTAGTTTGTCGAATGACTTTGCTGAAAGAAAGCATGTCTTTGTTTTTTAAGATTTCTGCAACACTTCACAGATAGATATCCAGAAAGCACTGTTTATGCACTCTGCTGAGGAAAGTGTTTACTAAAGTTTCCCGAAAAAATATCTAATAAATTAATAGCTACCGTTTTAATTTTTTTTTTGCTCTAAAGGACTAATACTATACACAGTTCTATGAAAGGTTTGCACAGGGCTCAATTCAATGGCACAACGTTTTGTGTCCATTCCGCAATCAAAATATTATTGCCTCGTGAAGAAAAAAAATACATCACAATTCTTCCACTGCAATAAAGGCATCAACATCAAGAGACAAAATGAGCAGACCTTTTTTCATGATTGTCCGCTCACGCCAAACTAAACTTCACACCTATGCACACATTATCTGCACGCAACCTCCATAATTAAGTTGTTGGGATGACAATTTGTCAAATTCTTGAAAGCATCATATATTATCTCTGACTCATAACATTAATTAACTCATTCAGGTACAACACCGCCCACATAAAGACTTGCAACACTGCCGAAAGAAAGAGGTGATTCCCATGCCTCGTCGGGCAGTTGAAATCCTCACTACGTGCACAGCATCACGTAATCCAGGGAGAAGGAGCCATTCTTGCTGCTCTGCCAGTCACGCCAGCCAGGAGGCAAGGCCGAGAGGATCAGTGCAACTGCCGCCTGAAAAGGGTGTCAGTGGTACCTGTTTTACCACCACGAGGTACCACCAGAGGGGTACCTTGTGGTACCACTGAAATGGGGATAATACGTATGTTGCACGGTGAGCACAGTTTCCAGACTTTTGAGCAGATAGTGAGCCAACGTTCATTAATTACAATCATTTATGTAATCCCTAACTGAAATTCTTTGTCTAGTTGATGTTCGTGACTACATTGAAAATAAATATGCGGTAATTTATGCTTTGTTTGGGCTATTGGTTCATAACGAGCTAAATAAAAAATAAGTGTAAATACGACAAAGACGAAGGAAGGTATGTACACTGCCTGGTCATGTTATGGGCACCCTATCCTTGTCTTGTTTGCACTTTCGTAATCTTATAATTCATTGTGGGATTATGTTTTTTCCCATTATTTTACAAGTTATTTTTTTCTCTTCGATTCTTACATTTCTAACAAAGCAATATCGAGGCCGGTGCATTTCCGAGGGCGCAGTAAGTAATGAAACAGAAGCAAAGCAAACAGTACTTCCCACCATACTTTGAGCACAGGGTTTACATTAGTTCGGAACACAATCAAGAAAAGAAAACAGGTATTTTTACCGGAGAAAGAAACACACAGGACACAGCATTCACAAGACAGGAGATGCATGTAGAGTCTCTCACAATACGAAAGACGCGTTCGCCGATGCAGTTCATTCGAAGGGGCTGTGTACTCTTCCTTCCCGAAGAAGAAAAACAGCGCGACACTGTTTGCGCGAACACGAGATCGGCACTTTTTAGGGAATTTTAGTTAGAAAAAAACATTAAAAGACATCGTTTTAATATGTCCCATTACGCGTCATTAATATGTCCCATTACGCGAAAACGCGGCGTCGGCGTTGTGCCCGAAAGATGGCCATAAAAATACGTCATCAAGCACGCGCCGCTCAAGGTCAAAGCGGACGCGCCTCAGAAATGAAACACAAAGAAAAGCACAGCAACGCAGATGCTTCGTCACGGAAGCCGTGAAGCCGGCGGAGGCTCTCAAGGTCAAAGTGGACGCGCTTCAGAAATGAAACAGAAAGAAAAGCACAGCAACGCAGATGCTTCGTCACCGAAGCCGTGAAGCCGGCGGAGGCTCTCAAGGTCAAAGTGGACGCGCCTCAGAAATGAAACACAAAGAAAAGCACAGCAACGCAGATGCTTCGTCACGGAAGCCGTGAAGCCGGCGGAGGCTCTCAAGGTCAAAGTGGGCGCGCCTCAGAAATGAAACACAAACAAAAGCACAGCAACGCAGATGCTTCGTCACGGAAGCCGTGAGGCCGGCGGGGGCGCCGCGCCTGCGCAGTGGGGGAGCGTTATGTCACCGCCGGTGCGCCGTGTGCAAAAGGAAGACGTACGGCGCGCTGCTTGTAGAAATGCTCTGTGTGTAGGAATGCTTTCGCATTCCTATACGTAAGCAGTTTTGAGTGTCTTCGGCGTGTTTTTTTTTTTTTTTGTTTCTTCTAGGCTAAAGCCAATCCAGAACAACCTCCTAAAACGACCTTGTCAAATAGGTCTTTCACGTTGGCGGAGACTGTAGAGCTTCTGACACCACTACCACGTCGCAGCTTTTAGTGCTGCGTAATGCTGCTGGTAAGACAAGACGCTCCAGAACACACGAAACCCTCGTACACAGCATCTCGGTAAGGAAGCCGAGGCAGCACGTTCGCTTCGTGCAAGGACCAACGTGACACCCGCGGCGCACCAATCAGCGCGCCCTGTTGCGACACCCGGCAGCGTCCCGTACAAGAGCCGCGCAGGCAGCTCCCTCATTTATTTTGTACAACGGTTCGCGCGGAACGGAATTGGGGAACGGTCGCCTCCGCCGAGTCGGCCTTCCCTCATTACACGAGAATCCTTTCAGTCCCAGACCTCCCCCCCCCCCCCCCCCCCCACCCCTGACGACACCGCCGAGAACCCCGTGTAGTTTCGCGAACCTTCTTGAGCGTGTTCCAACAGCTCCCCTGGTGGCACGCTCGCGCAACAACAGCAACGGCGCCCCGACGACGATTCCGACTCCAGTTACGTAAATGTTTTACGGGGAGACGTTGCCTCCTTTCTCTATCTCTCTCCTTTTCTGTCTCTCTTCCCTTTGCTTCTGTTTTACTCTCCCCCACCCATCGTAACAAGAGAGCAGCGCCCCCTGGTCCAATACAACATAACCAGCCCTGCTCCTTCCGCGCGCGCGTTACTTTTCTTCGCCTTATTACTATGAACATAGGTGGCGCCCGAAGAGTCCGTTTCTCGCCCGCCGCTCGCTTTTTGTTGCGTTCGTTATTTGTCTCTCTTTCGTAAAAGAAAGGTTTACCAAGGTGTCGCGTCGTCGTCTTTATGGGCCGTGATGCGTTATTAACGCCCTCTCGTATCGTCTCTCTGCGTCCTTAATGCGAAGTTACGACGACAGGACGAAAATGGTCTGGATGAGAGAAACGAAATGTACAGCGGAGTGGGGGTACGAGCTAAAATATTTACCGGTTTACCGTCCTCACACTGCGACTCCATTTCTTTTTTTTTTTTTTTCCTAGCGAAACTTTAACTTCTACCGTACACTTGCTGCCGGAGGCATACTTCATTTCATCTTACGATGGACTCCAGAGGCCGCTACGGGCCATCGAAGGCAATCCCATGTCTTGTGAACGTCACGTGACTTTCGGAAGGGGTGCAGTGACGCGTGGGATGCAAAGTCACGTGATCCATTCAGCGCGTTAAATGGGCCGGTATGCCTTCGTTCCTTGCGGTTCATCGTGAGGTGAAACGGACTATAGAAACTACTTCCTCACAAAAACCAACAACAACAACAACAAAGAAAAAACAACTAAAGTGCGTTGGTCTGGTTTCTACACACACACAAACGGAACGTTTGTCCAGGAGCATACCTATATAGTAGGAGGTGTATGCATACACATAACTTCTCTTTTCACCCCCCCCCCCCCCATTTCCATGTACTGCGCCAACCCCCGTAATCAAAAAATAAAACAAACGGAACAAGGTACAACCGGCCGTTAGGCATATACACACGTTCAACAAGGTGGTTCCGTTTTACGGGCACTCCGTGCGTAACTCAGAACGAACGAACGACATCGTCCCGTTCTGTTGCGCTTTGTAAGTTTTCCGTGGTACGTCTTCGCTGTACCAGGAAAGAGGATGGCTGCTCCTTAGACCGTAAGAGCCCCGTATACCTTGGGCTCCGCGTCCGTGTGCTTAGTTATTTATTGACAAAGACCGGTCCTATCAAAACGAGAGGGTATAGCATAGCGCTACACAGCCGGTCCCCTTCCCCGTGTGTATAGTGCGTTCTTGATAGTGGCATTAGTTATTTATCGTTAGTCGCGGCATGTCCTTTCATCTCGCTCGAGGGTTGGGATATTGTCGTGCATGACGTTCGGCAAGAGGGTTATTAGGTAGTAGTTGCCAGGAACGACGTGATCTTTTCTTTGACTGCCTTTGGCTTCTGTCTTTTATTGAAACCTCGGGTTATTTGATGATACGGGAAAGATGAAAGGGAGCTGCTCTGCTGAGTGATTCGGGTAGAATTTGAAGGAGGAAAAAAATTAAAAAAAGAAAATGTCGTTCGGGTGCGGCGACAGTTTGACATACGGACTGCTGCGACCTAAAGGTTTTTTTTTTTTTCTTTTTTGCCTCGTTCGTTATGATCAAGGGGAAGGGTTTTCTGAGGCTTTCAAAATATTATGTGTATTCTGCGACATGTTAAGAATGCGGTAGATGGTCCACGTCTATACGCGTTCGCAAGTCCGGCCTCAGGGCAGCGCCATCTTGCTCAGTTGGGGTGCGCTTGGGCGCGTCATACTCCGATTACGAAGCCTTGCAAAGGCGGCGTAATCGAATTATGGCCGCGCCCAAGCGCACCTAAAACAAGCAAGATGGCGGCGCCCTAAAACCGGACTTGCAATCGTGTATACACGTTTGCAAGTCCGGTCTCAGGGCGCCGCCATCTTCCTCAGTGGGGTGCGCTCTTGGGCGCGGCCATAATCCGATTACGACGCCTTAGCAAGGCTTCGTAATCGGATTATGACTAGTCCAAGCGCACCCCAGTCAAGCAAAATGGCAGCGCCCTGAAGCCGGACTTGCAAACGTGTATAGCGCGAGCTTACTGCCTTTGATAACTCATCGGCGCGCGCGCAAACAAGTCCTTTTGGAAGGGCTTCTACTGCATTTTTTTAACGCTGTCATTTACTATCGGCGAGAAAAATGAACTCTAGGGAGAGCTTTCTCCAGTCTCCCTGGCACATAACTCGGTGGTTCCCCCAACGCAAAGCCTGTGGACTGGGCTTTTTACGCCATGTCCTCGGGGCGCAGACCGGCCACAACCGAATGCTGATGCAACGTTCAGCCACGTCAGCCGACCTTATGCTGTTTATTTATTTAGTAATACTGACAGTTTTGCTCAGAACTTGAATAGGGTGGTTACATAAATTTGTCGATCATGCGTTAGTTGGTAGTGTAGTTTATGTACAAACAGTGAGGGGGAGTGACCACAAATAGGAGGCGGAACATAACCAGACCACACACACACGCGGGTTTACATCTATGAACCATAATAAAACGTGATCCACATTATATCAATTTGAAAGAAACAATAAGAAGCACACACATACACTGGGTAAAGATTAAAATAATATTATTAGTAAACCAATGCACGGGTCATTTTAAAAAGTGATCTAAATTGGCCCTGTCACTGAGGCAACAGTTGGACAACTCTATCCGGCAACACGAGAAAATCGGGTTGCCGGCGACCCTGTCTCATTGCGGCAACAACAACAGTCGGGCAACATGTTGCTGCCGCCTGGCAACCGAGTAGGCTGATTTGTTGTCCGAACACACCGTCACACCGCGCCGAAGGCGGGGACAACACGGGGAACACTCTGCCATCCTTATTGTTTACCTTCGTTCGTGTGAGGCACGGCTTCGCTGGAAATGTGACTCTACAAAGTGCTATTGCGTTCGATGGGCCGGAAATTACCATGGGACGACATAAACCAGTGACTGTGATTAGAAAACTTGACACCGGGAGAATTTTCTACCCTTTATTTTATCAAAACGTTTCTTCATTCGCAGACAAAGCGGATAGCCCTAACCAAAGAAAGTGAGATCGCTGATATATGTTCGGGGTTTACACCACCGTATGAAGTGTTTCTCTCCGGTTCTTTCTTTCATGCAATTCCTATTTCAACTGTAAAATTGAGTTAGCACCGGCAGTACCCTAAAAGCGTCTCTTGTAGCGTGGTGTTGAGCTCAACTGACAGTGCTTAAAAACTGCGACCGTGTCGCGATCGGCCTTCATAAAAATCGGTTGAATAAATATTTTTCAACACTGTTTATTTGCCTAACGCCTGCTATGTGATCGCTTCATTCCCCAAAACGTCCTGGGTAGTTTTGAAACATTTCAGGTGTGTGGTAGAGGGTGTTTCCAAGTTCCAGGCATCAACAATCATGATCAGAGTGTTCATTTTAATGCTTCAAGTTTTTAATTTTTGCTTTCCTGGATTATCTTTAATATACTTCATCAGCGGGTGAGTAGGCATGCCATTTTATTTCACTAGCAGTAATATGAGCTGGTCTCTCGGCAGTCCTAGTTTCAACACCAGTCTGAAAGTTCACGACCATAGCTGTGATCATTTTTACAATCGCTTTCCGTAATTGCGCAGTAAAAACATTCATGAAATTATTTTAGCTGCACGCCAGCCTTAACTATTGTTAAATAACGTTTTACAAACCATTATTTCAGTAAGACGTTATTGATATAGGAAACTAGCTCTGCCATTGAAGCTATGTGTGTTGCTGTGTTGCCGGCCCGAAATGCGCTGAGCCAGCAATCATGGCAAGACACGTTGTCCAACACAAGTTGGTGTTGTTTTTGTTGCCGAAAGCTGTCATACCGAGCCAACATTTTCTTTGTCGTCCATGTAGTGCTGCTGCTGCTGCGATATGACAGGTTTGCCGGACAACACGGGGAGCGAGCAACAGGTGGTCCGACTGTTGGACAACGTGTTGTGTTGGTGTTGCCATTGTGTCGCCTCCTTGTGACAGGACCTTTTGCAAAGAAATATGCACTCATGAAGTGAACAATGCTGTAAGGCAAGCGAGTCAATTCAGACACTCCACACGCGGAAAAAGTTATTATTTAAAAAATTGTTACTAGGATATGTTTTGTTAGCAGACTGCCGGAGTTATTTTTTGTGGCTCTGGATTGTGCTAATTGTGATAATTATAGCTTTATCTATAAAAAAATATTTATATTTTGGAGAAAAAAATCAGTCTCGTAATGATAGATCAATTAATTTACATAATTGTGATGGACAGTCTGTGTAGCGAAATTTATTCAAAGTGAATCTTGCAGCCTGACGTTGCACTTTTTTGTGATATTTTATTTTTTAATGGGAATTTAGATTACGTTAACGTACTCGACTATGGGACGCACCAATGTTTCATATTCTAGGAGTTTTGTGTCATTTGATGGTGATTTTCATACTCTTCTCAGGTACCGCAGTTTTTAGTTGCTTTAGCCCTATGGGTTTAGTTTTAAACCTAGTTGTTAGGGGCGCGACGGTTGGATTTCTTCCCCATTGGTTACCTGACTCAACTCGAAGTTACTGAGAACCGTGAGTTTTCGCTGTCATTATTATAACACCAATTGTAAAAGAAAGATTATTTACTCCTTGGTTCTCGAGAACTGACTGTTACACGTGTTTTATCAGCAATTAGCCTACATCACTCATCTCTATGACTCTTTGCTGGATCGCGTTTGACAAGGTCAGCCGTATTTTTCGTAGAGTTATATTATCTCTATAGCCACACCATAGTAGTATGGTGGCACAATCTACCGCCCGTGAGATTGGGTACAGCTGGTACAGCCATATTATTAGGCAAACAGCCACAAAACACTGAATACTTACCGATGATAAGTTATTGTCTTTTCGCGATGGGGGCGATCTAAACAGCGCGCCGCACTATATCACGGCATAGTTGACCTTCCTTTGTCACATTCACTGAGTTTCAAGAATCTGCTTCGTCGAGCGACTTCAATCAAGCACGAAATATCACCCACGGTACAGCGTACTAGACCCACGACTATTTTTATGGTAGTCTGCCACCACAGCGCTGTCCGCCATATTACCCTATGATGGCTAGAGATAATATAACTCTACCAAAAAGATGGCCGACCGTGGCCACACTCCTGTGCATAGGCGGAGCTGGGCAAACGCAATCCAGCAAACAGTCATAGAGATCAGTGGTCTACATGGATGCCGCCATGTTGGAATCGCGGAACTTCCGGTAGGGGGAAAATATAACAGGGACTTTTAGCAAACGTTCGCGTACTACCGCTACCGTGGAAACGACTGCGCATGTGCGACTCGTACCGGCGTCACGTGCCTGGAACGCGTTACAGTGGTTGCCTTACCGTGATACAGCGGTGGGAGGCCATGTGTTGAACATGGCGGCGTCCACGCTGCGACACTGCAAGCGTAACGAGACACTCACTGTTTCAGAAAGCTGGAAGAGCCATCTAGACACACTCGCAGTAGCAAATATTGCTGGAGGAGCTATATTTAGTGGTGAGAACTGCTTTTATAACGATCCCGGCAAATCGCTGAACGGGGTTGTTTTTCTTGTCTTCGACGATCGACATAATCCGTACGCCGGGCGCCGAGGGCCTGGAATCTGCCGCCCGAGCGGTCACACTCTGTCCGAGCAAAAAAGAGTTCGAGCGGCAAATTCGTTCCTTACATCTTTCTGCATGGTCATGATCGAAACATCACGTGCACGCAGGCACGTAGCCAGAATTTTGTTTCGGGGGGGGGGGGGGGGGGGGGGGGGCGCCCATGACAAAATGCTGTATGAGGGGGAGGGGGGAGAGGAGGTCCCAGCAAAATAGAAGATTTCGGGGGGGGGGGGGGCCGGGCCCCATGGGCCTCCCCCCTGGCTACGTGCCTGCGTGCACCCTATTTTCAACCATCAAGGGTTACTACATTTAACTCTTACGTGCTTATTAAAACCCTATACCTACGATTAAAACTATTTTTCGCTACTACCACTAGGGGATTCTATTCGGCTTCTGGTTGGCCAAGAGAGCATGTCAAGCCCTCTTTCTGCGTCTGGTGCATGCCCTGGCTCTACCCGGTCCTCCCATTGACTGCGCTAACCCACTTTCTCGACCCCCGCGCCGGATGTGCGAACTACGTTGGCTGGGAACAAGGGTAGACGGAAAACGTCTGGTCTGCCGCGTAACAGCTCAGAAGTGAAGTTATAGGCTTTACAGCAATTAAAGCTGCCTGTGTAACGATGCACTAAGTCGCGAATGGATATGTGCGGCGATAGGTGTAACCCCTGCCGCTCGAAGCGCTCACAGAGGCCTAAGTTCCGCAAAAGATAATTGGTCAGATAGTTTTCAACACCACGTAACCTTTGATAATATCTTCGTCACGAGGTCCGACGGAGTGTCCATGTGTATGTGCGTTGCGGGGAGAGGCGGGATATGGCAGAGGGAGGGGGCGTACCGGAAGGTGTGTTCAACGTCACATCCTGTGCGACAGGGATATTTACGACCTCAAGGAGGCTCGCGCAGCCCGCGGCTGAAAGCAGCGGTGTACCAAATTAGATCCCGTATCGCTTCCATTATGGAAAAGCTTCTGGTCGGTACATATCCCCGTCGAAGATACCACGCTCCGTTCTCCTCCCGAGTTGGACCGCAGCCAATGCTAGCCCGCACCTTAAAATTCGGGAAAACAGGTCCATCCGGGAAGCCCGATTGGTTCAGCTCAAGATCGAAGTGACGTCAAGCTAGCCTCGGTGTCTGATTGGTTGCCGAAGGCGGGGAAAAAAAAAAAACGTTGCGCGTATGAACCGGGACACACGATAGGTTAGGGTTCCTCGCAAGCCTCGGCCGCACTCCATCTAGGGTCGGAAAAGAATTCCTCGGATTCGATGGTCGGTTGATGTTCGGGAAGGACGGAACATAAAACAAAAAGTATAGGATCCGAGTGTCTGGCTCGTGGTTCAGTTGGATTCGGTATCCTACCGAGAAAGAGAGAAGCCATTAAGAGTGCCGCTATAGTCGAATCGGAACATGGCCATCTCTAGCCGAGCCAAAGCAAGACAAGTCGAGGCGACCGCCTTTCTCGTGTAACTCTATATACCCATACTGGAGGGAGAAGCAGGTACTCGCAGTGGCCTGGTCTGTTCGATTGAAGCTCTTCTCCAGTGCCGCCTGTTTTGAGTTGTTTGCTTTCTCTGCGAGTGGAAGTGTAATGTGTGTTTTTGTGTACACCGTTCGTCGGTGTGTGCGAGCGCGCGTGTGTGTATGTGTATGCGTGTGCGTGCGTGCGATATCATGTGTGTGTCTGTACGCGCGTGTGCGTGTATGTGTGTATTTCTGTGTGTGTGTGCGCGCGCGTGTGTTTCTGTGTGCGTGCGTGGGTTTGCGTATGCGTGTATTTATGTGTGCGCGAGCTGATATGTGCGTATGTGCGAGTGAAGAAAACACAAACCAGACACATGGGCCGTCCACATCTCGGGTACAGCATTTTTGCCTTTCGTAATTTTTGTTTTATGTAGAACTTTTGTTTTGAATTACGGTAAGAAGAGATGTGTGTACGCATAATTTCAAGTAATAGGGAAGACCCATTAGCCTTACCAGTTTATGCAACAGTGCTACGCACAGCTTGGCCCAAGGCACTTTATTTTTAGAGCGAAAATAGAACAGAGGCGAAATGTGTGTTTGCGGAAAAGCGCGGCCTGCACAATCGCCTGAAACTGCATCGTCGAATGGGTCTTTCATATTGTTGTAGACTGTACACCACGCGTAGGTAACAAAAAAAGATACTTAGAAACTTTTTTTGTTTCTTCCGTTAACATGAAACGTGTGTCTGCTTACGCAGAACCACTATAGAGGCGATCCCTTTTTCCTGCGTATACGCCGTGCATTTTTCATACGGTGGGGGTATTTCGTGTCTGTAACTGAGCAATATTCATCTCTATTTTTTTAGGCCAAGAGTGCACCCTATTTTGGGGGGAAGGTTTAGGGCAAGAAGCATGGTAGTAGTGCACCGACTTAGTTATGTAGTTCTGGACGTAGGAACATTATGAAGCTCAGAGAAATTCAAGCTGGAAGGTTCACATTGGATACCTGACGATCCTGAGGTTGATTAATTATCCTCTGCCAATTTCGATATGCCTTAGTGTAATCCATACTACAGGCACCACACGGGAAAAGTACTAGATTAGCAATCAATCCATCAATCTACCAGTCAATCAACCGTGGTTAAAACCGGAGATTAGCGATGGCGACGTTCTACTTAATCATTTCATTTGTTTTGTTACGACCGCACACGTTCCCGCGGTGGCGACATAGTTATTGCTATCAGTAAGACTATGGATGCATCGCTGATTTCTGTTGAATGTGGCCTTGAAGTTTTGTGGGTACTGTTAAGAATGGAACCTTCGGCGACCTTCTTCCGAGTTTCAACGCTGCGGAAACGAGTCGCGATCTGTCCGGGACCGTCGCCCGCCTGTCCGGGCCTGCGCGAAACGAGTCTCAACGCGTCCGTGACGTCAACGGGACGTGTGTGTGTGCGTGTGGGTTCGTGCGCTCCGGAAGGGGAGAGAGGCATGGCCTAACTGCGGAGGACTTTGGCTGCGTCGCAGATGGCGGTGGACCTTGCTGCAACGCACTTGGCGGCGGTTTGCTACGTCGCACCTGCTGCCCTGGCGGAGAGTGAGGAAGAAACGGACCCTATATAAGGCGGAGCGTGAGGCTGCTCCGATGTTCTCTCTGATTTGGACGACTGTATCTCAACCATGTAATTAAACCGTTCGTTACGTTACCAATTCTCCCACCTCCACTGGACCCCTGGGTTCTCCACTTCGGGGAATGGTCGTCGTCACGAGCCAGGAGGCCTCCGGACGTGCGGCTTAAACCCCGCCTTGAACAGTACGCTTAGGTCACCCTTCTTTGCTAGTTATCGTCGGCGCCTGTTATCACCCTCCTGGCTGTGACAATACCTTCGTTGATAAACTGTACGTTTGCATGGAGCACACTTTTTCTTTATTTCCCTGTAGTACCATTATTTTTGGTGGAAATTTTAATTACCCTGGTGTAAATTGGGAAGGGCACTAGTATTGTCGCTTGTGCGGTTGGTGCACAAGTGTTAAACTTCATTAACCTGGTACATAGCTTTGGTCTCACTCAAATTCCAAACGAACCCACAACAATAAATTCTGTTGTGTACCTTGTTTTCACCTCGAGCGCGGAGGATGTGCGGTCAGTTCGTATTCTTGACAAAATCAGCGATCATAACACGGTTGTAGTTGAAATATCTCTGTCATTATTAAATAGAAAGATAAGTCCTAAACTTGTCAATGTATGCAGCAAGGTTAACGAATGTGTCCTAAACGAGGCTTTTGATCAGTTTGCTTCAGAATACGAACACCATTTTAATTAAAGATCTGTGGAGTCGAACTGGAAATTACTAAAAGGCGAGTTTAAGCAGTTGAAGTCTCGATTTGTACCTCAAATTGTGTTAAAAACTAATGCTGAACAACCCTGGTTTACGAATACACCCAGAAAATTAAGTAATAAAAAAGCGTCTCTTTGCCTAAGCTAAAAAAAGCAACCTTGTATCGGATATGTGTAAGTACTTGAACAGTTTTAAGGAATTCAAATATAGCATAAAATACGAAGAACAAATACTTCAAGCAAGACCTGCTAAATTTATTGTTAACCGATCCTAGGAAATTTCGGAAAACTATGTCCAAGAAAAGATTACCCTCTCCCTAAGCTGAGCAACGATGTCAACGAAATATTAACAAACCTAGAATCAGCTACGGTCTTTAACAACCGTTTTTCGTCCGTGTTCGCCGTAGAAGACTTACCAGCACCTTCTGATCCAATCTGTAGGCTATTTAACATTTATTGCGAACCTATTGTCTTTGGCCGGAATGCAATCGAATGAATCCTGAATGCAATCGAAAAACACTCCCGCAGCTCAGCCTCTGGCGATGACAATATTTGCCCTAAACTTTTAAAAATAACAAAGTACATATCATCTTACCTGTTCCGTCGACTATTTCAACATTCACTTGACTCGGCTACCCTCCCGGAGGACTGGAGATTCAGGAGAGTTTTACCCATTTTTAAATTCGGAAACAAGCAGGACAACTCGAATTATAGGCCTATATCGCTGACAAGTGTGCCATGCAAAATGTTTGAGCATGTCGTCTACTCCCACTGCATAAATTATCCGTCACAAAATAAATTAATATGCAACAACCAACACGGTTTCAGGTCGGGATATTCATGCGAAACCCATCTTTTTGAGTTTGTAACCGATTTGCATAACAACTTTCATTCGTCCAGACTCCAAACCCACTAATGCCATCTTCATCGATTTCTCTAAAGCATTCGACACGGTTTTTCACCAGCGACTCCTATACAAATTTTTTGAACTTAACATCCATCCATCTATTATAATTTTGATAGCTGAATTCTTAACTAACCGTAAGCAAGCTGTTCACCTTCGGCATATGCCAGATCACCAAGGCTGCCTGTGCTGTCGGGCGTCCCCCAGGGCAGTGTTGTCGGCCCGATTTTATTTCTTATATAATATTAACGATCTTCCTCACCAGATAACCTTATCGATAAGGCTTTTCGCGGATGACTGCGTAATTTACTGTCGCATCACTAACCCTGAAGATTCGATACTATTACAGCAGGAACTAAATGCTCTGTCTCATTGGTGTAACACGTGGCAGATGAAGGTCAATATAGCCAAGAGCAAACTTTTAACATTCACTGGTCAGCGATCTCCTATTGTACGTAACTACACCTTACTAACACTGCCTCTCGAAAAAGTACCAACTTACAAATATTTAGGCGTAGCATTTTCTGAAGACCCAACTTGGAATACTCATATTGAGAATATAGTGGCTAGTGCGTGCAGATATCTATAGGATACATAAAACGTAACCTGTATACCTCACTCCCCGTTGTGTTAAACTAACTGCCTATAAAACTTTCGTCCGATCAAAATTGGACTACGCCAACTTTATTTGGTGGCCTCATCAATCATATCTCATTACTAAACTCGAATCGGTGCGAAACAGGTCATCACGTTTTATAACACATGACTACTCGCGAACGTCAAGCGTAACTGCGCTATGCCCTCTATCTGAAAAAAACTCAACTTGCTCGTCTTGTCCTATTTCACAAAATTTACTATTCTTCTTCTGATTTTCGAAAAACCAACTGTCACCCGCCAGCTCACATGTCCATGCGTCACGACGACAGTGTAAAGATTAAACCTCCATTCGCGAGAACTAATAAATTTCAAAATTCCCCACTTTCTCTCGCTTTACTATACTTGGTTTCAGCCAGACATGTACACGTTACCCAAAAAAGTAACTAAATACCGTTACTCGCTCAAAAAGTAACTAAATACGTTACTCGTTACCAATTCGCAAAAGGAACGCGTGAGTTACCTCAAAAGTAACGAGTTACTTTCCACGTTACTTTGACGACCGAATACACAACTGTATTTGTTTCATGGTTTATTGTTTTCTTTTTAATAGTCGTTGCAGTTAAGCAGTAGCTGCCTCTCGAAGTGTTCATCAGTTATGTTTCCCAGCTTCCATAAAAATACATCTCCGGCGACGCTGAAGAGTCGTTCTACCGACGCGCTCGAAGGAGCGGCAGTGCTTCAGAAAGACCTGGTGAATCTTCGGGAACTGCGCCTTCATTGAGGACAGCGGGTAATGGGTTCCGTGCCTTCCCGTGTTCGCAACCTGCGAGTTTACATTCGGTCTGTACTCGGCTCTAGAAGGTTCAACCAAAGAACCTCATTGTGCTCGCTGGGTGGAGGACATTCCCAGCTGTAGAGTTCAGTACAGCAACGTTTATCGCTGAACACGTCAGTCGAACTGTTCGACTGACGTGTTCAGCGATATACGTTGCTGTGCTCTCATACTGCTTAGTTGTTTTTCGGGTTGCCCCCCTACCGTTCTCGCGACAGACGCATACTCAGGTTAGAATAAAATTAAGCGCTGTTGTACACGGTACTCCTCAAAAGTAACGAGACACCGTTACTTGGCTTTAAAAGTAAATAAATACGTTACTCCCTCCTTTTCTAAAAAAGTAACTAAATACGTTACTCGTTACCGAAAATAGCAACTAGGTAGAAGTAACTCGTTACTTGTAGTGCGTACATATATGCCTGGTTTCACCAGACATGTACAAATTACTCAAAAAAGGTAGTTAAGTTAAGTTACTGAGTATCGACACCAAAAGTAATTGGAGTAGAGTAGAAATTACGCATTTGTAAGAGTAATTGAGTAAACCACTAACTACTGTAAAAAAGTAGCGAGTTACTTTCAAGTTACTTTCGAAGTTACTTTTTTATATTTTTGTGGTAGCAAAATGAACAGCAGTTTGGATCAATGAAAAACCCTGGGAGCCAAAAATAAACGCAGTCTATTTATGGCTTGCGTTTTCACCGAAATAGTTTATTCGCTCGCAGAAGCAATTGACTTTCAAAGTTCTTGATAGGAGAGTTTTTCCCTTTTACTTCTAAAGACGTCCCCAGCCAAGCTAAACAGACTTTCCACCGACGCTGTCCATGACGAAACATGTAAGGTTTGCCTCGGTAGAGGGTCTTTTATAACAAACTTTCCTCCTTTTTTCTTTTTTCTTCGGCAAGGTGAGATTGTTATGACTGGCCCCTCTTTATTCCGAAGGCGTTCTGAGAGTACGCTGAGCAAGTGCACCAGACCGTCAAGGGTTCAAGTCTCGCGCCACGACGATGAGATCATCCGGACGACTGCGCGTCTCGTTTTAGTGCTAGTGCTACGCTACTGAAAAAAAAAAAATTGTTTTGGTTTAACAGAAGATGAACCGAAGTATACTTCGCCGCTGACGTCGGGTCCAACAAAAGGATCTCCCAAGGGTAACTCGCAATTCACGCCGGCGACTACAATATTCTGACGCGCCTGACACGCCTGACAAGTAAATCGTTTTTAACAAAGAGGAGGTCTCCCAGGCATGGAAGGTCGGAAAGACGCAAAGGATTACGCGAACAAGCATCGTCGCTCGTACAGTTGTAGCTGGAAGCCGGAACCTGCTCCCATGAACGGATTATCCGTACCAGGATTTGCGCGTGGGGGAGTCCGGCTTTGCAAAGTCGTATACGCTGACGACGAGACGACCATTGCAACAGGCGCCCAGCTGCAAGGTCATTCCAGTGGCACCACCCGTGGAACCTACCGCTTGAGTAAGAACTCACCAAAAACAGACAACACGAAAACAACCACAGCCCTCGGAGTATCCCCGTCCTTCACGGTTGCAGCTTGAAACACGGCGCCTGCGTGCATTACCGGATTAGTTCAATACCCGACCAAGGCTTGTTAAGCATCTCTTCCTGCGTTCGTTAGCGCCGGAGTTATATTTTGGCTGCTCGTCGCCACATTGGCCCAAGGACGCCTTCCCTAACAAGGGGGCCCCTTGTTCAGGAATGCCACTTCATCTGCCGGCGTCTTAATCATTTCTGCGCTCAAACTTTCGTGATGAGCAAAATTAGCACTAGATTTCGAAAGTAGTTAGTAATTTGAGTATAAGTTACCTGCAAAAAGTAGTTAAATAAAACTACTAATTACCCAAATCAAGTTGTAATTGAAAGTTACCAAGTTACTCGAAAAAGCAGTTAAACTACAGTAGTTTGAGTAGAGTAGTTGAACTACGTCCAAGTCTGGTTCAGCTTAGGTCCGAGCGTGGCCATTGTTATGCGCCGAAGGTCCAATCAAAGAGCGCAAAAAGCGCAACGTCATGGCGTTCTCCGCTCTTAATAAAACGACCCAGCGGAGGAGCATGCACTGAAATACGGCGAACAGCGCTGGTCTTATCAACTGCGGAGAGCACGCCATGACGGTGCGCCTTTTTCGCCATTAGATTGGCCCTTCGGCTCGTAACATCGGTCAAGCTCGGACCTAAGGTGAAACAAAGTATAACTGAAATTCCCTTCCTGAAACCATAGTACTTGAATCTAACCCGAAGACATTCCGTGAACTCTGCAAGGCACACCTAAAAAATGTTGATCTTTAACGTGGCTCTTTTTTTTTTCTAATACTTTTTCTACATGTTATGTTTTGATATTTATCCTATAAGTTGGTAGTTTTGCGTTTTCCTATTACTTACCTTGTCGTCACTCTTCGCAAGCCCCCCCCCCCCCCCCCCCCCGAAATCTTTATCTTGCTGCGGCCTACTCTCGCCCCTCCGCCTCATAAAGCATTTTGTCATGGGCGCCCCCCCCCCCCCCCCCCCAAACAAAAAAAAAATCCTGACTACGTGCCTGATAGTATGTCATTTGATCCCCCCTCATGTAATGCATTTCATTCGAAATGCTTTTGAGGTATAATAAACTGAACTGAACCGAACTGAATTATCAAAGAATTATATATTTCCTAGCGAAACATTCTAAGTAGGCCACAAGAGCACAAAATAGAACGTTTGGCTTTGCGACATAGGGGTCGGATTTATGGGTCAAGCTTGGGGCGCGGATTGACTCGGGAAAAAAAAAGGGGGGGGGGGGCGCTTTGCAACGAGATGTTACGTCACGGACGGTTGTGACGTCATAGATGAAGGTGATTGCCATCGACCAAGAAAGAAGCATTTTTATTTTCTAAAGAAAAAAAGTCATATTTTTTGCCCACAATCTGCGAAGAGACGAAAGCGATAGCTGTAGCACGGTCGCGCAATGCGGGTGAAATGGTGCCGTCATGACTTCACGTACTACCTAAGGACGGAAGCGCGACAGGGTTAATGCTCATAGCCGTTATAGTTGGCGTTGTGGATGCCACTGACGGCCACCACCAGTGCTCGGCGATCCGTGAAGTGAGTGGGTAAGCGCGGTAGAAGTTTCTAAAACCATCCAACATTACGCGTAGCAACTGGTTTTCGCATCACGCGTGTAATGTTTAGAAAACAACTGCTTGAGGCAGACGACACGAAAAACTCTCTTTTTGTCGCGTCGTTACTGGCGGGATGCCGGGGTTCCCTAACTTCTCTCGCCGCGCTCCGCGGCCAGACGAGAAAACCCGACTTCTCTGGCCTCGCGCCAAGAGCGGAGAGAAGGGTTTTATCGAAGGGGCGACGACACTCTACGAGGTCGAAATCTCTGCAAAGGTTCGCGCGTAAAGCTATTACTTTAGAACAAATATAGGTTATTTTTTTAATTAAAACAAACATTGAACTTGAAATTTAAAAAGAAAAGGTAAGGAAGGGCGCTCTCCCCCCTCCCCTTCCCCTCCCTTATATCTGCACTGGGTGACGACCCCGCTTTTAGTAAATGCGAAAAAAAAAAGAAGAAAAAGTCTTTATAAAAGTCTTACTGCACAGACAGAGTTCGGAGTTCGAAAATACCGTGAACAACAAGAGTCGGCTCCCGATGACCGAATCCCCAAGGAGTTTGAGACCAACTGTTGCACGCGCTATACTCCGTCTCCCCGCAACGTGGCAAACGGCGAAGGCAGCAGGGCCACAGGGAGCCAATCAGGGCGTCGGAGGCAAGCACGTGACTACACTCTATCTCGCTAGTTGCACGAAGTGCTGTCGAAGACGCCGGCGGGAGAGAGACAGAGGAAAGCCGCTTTTGTACAAATTTTGAGCGACAGCCTGCAGGCTCCGAGGGGCACAAACGCGACCTCTAATACACACAAGAGAGGATCCAAATAAGAGGGGAGATCCTCGTTTCCCTCAGCTCCCACCGCTTCGGGTTACGCTGTGGCGCCCGGTAACTTCCGTAAGGGCTGTCACGTGCTTCTCCTCCTTCGGTCTGATTGGCTCTATAGGTAGTCGTAGCGTTCACTTTTTGCCAACTTGCGATGAAACAAAGTACAGCAGAAGCTATTCCCTCCTGAATATCTAGCGAGTCTCAGGCGATCCGGGGCATCGTAAGATTAAGACCTGCCCACATATATCGCTCGGAGTCGTTGTCTAGAACAAGCCCGCCAGTAAGAAAAAAAGCAACAAGCAAAATGAAGAATAACGTTCGGACCTATATCTTTCTCACTCAAAGGTCTGTCGCAAGGTTTGACCTCTTAGCAGGGCTGCCTTGATCGCGGCCATGCAACCCCCCTCGTGCCCCCGGTCTTTTACGATAAGTCTCCCCGCCGATGATGCAACCTTGGGGTCGGGAACCAACTGCGAGCCTAACGGCGGGCCGCTTCCAAGTCCCGCCGCAATAAAACGCACACAGACAGAAGACAACGTCCTCTTGCGTCAAGGCACCGCGCGGCCATCGGGGAATATATACCACGGAGGAAAGATGCTCTTCGAGAGAAGACCGTATACAAAAAACAACAGTTGAGAAAACAGAAAGTAAAGTACGTGGGACTGCGACTGCAGTTAAGGGATCTATGGGGTGTAAAAAGGGAGTAGTCTCCCGCTCCCCTCCCTCGGGGGAGATCTGATTACAAATGCGCGCGATGTTCGACCAAGCGGCATGTGCGAGTCCCCATACGTCGTGCCTGCAATGGTATGTATACGTGTGTGGGTGAGGAGATGTGAGCGTCTGTGTGTTTGTGCCCCCGAACGGAAATGGACGTCTGGAAGCTTTTTTTTTTTTTTTTGGTTGGTTGGCACGTTTGTTTGGTTGTTTATTTGTTTGTTCGTTGTGTGTTGCTTGTCGCGCCGTCTGTGTCTAATGTCGCGAACGAGGATTACAGCAGAGGCAGAATGTTGGATGGGATTTCTAGATACGTTGTTGCCACCCATCTCCCTGCTCGTTTTTTTTTTTTTGTTTTTTTAACTTTGCTATGATGATTGGTTGGTTGTTCGAAATGTTAAAACTAAACCCGACAATGTTTTTTTTTTTTTTTTAAGAATACAATTTCTATTGGGTAGGGAAGGGGGGCGCCGCGTTAATTATAATTTGAGTGGTGCAACACGTATTCCGTTAATTTTAAAAAGGTTCTAAACGTTTACAGGGACCGCTGTTAGTAAGAATCTTCCTGGCGAATTACGTGGTCGTCCGACGCAAAAACTCTCGGTGACGTCACCTGCTACGTCATCACTCACGTGATCGTTAATGTCTCAGGCCTGTTTCTTCCTTGAATGACGGTCCTGGACCTCGGCCCTAGCAGACGACGTTTCTGACCCAGAAGTGACGCGCTCTTTTTCTGCACGAATTGTCGGTGAATGATTATTTTATTCCACCAATAAAACGTTAAAAATGTAGACGAAACAAAAACAATACTAATGTTTTGCCCGATTTTTTTTTTTTTTTTTTACAATTATTTTTGGGGACATGTCGCCGTCTGCTTCGCTCTGTCTGGTTGTTACCGCGTCTCTTTTCTTGTCTGCAACTTTTATCCGTGCTGTTTAGTGGGGTAAGTCATCTTCGTGGTGCGCTGAGCTCAAAACGAGCGAGTGAGGGCTGTTCTATGTTACGGGGAGTGCCAGTGGACGAAAGAGTACCCCCGACATTTTACGGGGAGTGTAGAGGACCTCTGGTACCCCCTACACTTTTACGCCGCGTGTGGCACGCCTCAGCAAGGATGGAAACCTCGAACACATGCTAACGACAGCTGCGACGTCATCACCGAAAGCTGATACTGCAAAATGCGGTACTTGCGGTGCCTTCACTGCCGATCCCGCTTTTGTTGACTCGGTGAGCACTTCCGACATCTATTGGCTGTTGCGCTAATCAGGCACCTTTGATTAGTACACGGCCGCCATATAGTTAGGGATTGCAAGTTTTGATTACTGACTTTTTACTCGCGTAAGTTTGTTCAGTGAGTTCAGCACGTTCTTTGGTCACCTCTGTGAAAACATCTTAGCTCGATACATTCCGAAACCGATCTATGCCATCCTTCCAAACCGCCATCGATTCCTTTGACTCAGCCTGTACATTAGCTCAGTTAGGGAACTGGCCATAGACGCTGCTTCGACGAGCAGTATAGCCCCCTCGGCTCCACGATCTGCCTATACCGTCGTTTGATTGGTATACCGTTTTAAAACGGCTCCAATGGCAACTGCAGTGCGTTCTATGGAATGCATGCTTTGAAGCACAGCGTCTTGATGGCGCTTCAGCTCTACGAACATGGCCTTCGAGATTTTTCGCGCGCTCTGCTCGGTCCTGTCCAAACCCTCGGCTGCCTAGCTGATAAAAGCGAGCCGAGCCAGGGGGGCTATGTTGCGCTTTTTGGACTCCCAGGAGACTAGGGAGAAGGAAGTGACGTCAACAACGCAGCAAATGCAGATTGGATGTTGATTTTGCAGTTCTTTAGATCTCCGCATGCACGCGTGGAGCTTATAACGAAACCAGAAAGAGAAACAGAATTGCCTCGAAGCACGCTGCCAAGTGAGTCCGCAGCATGAAGCTTCCATTTTCATTGTTCTCATCATCAGAATGGAGACAGGTAAATTGATCTCTGTTGATTCGTAATTTTTGTTCGCTGCTCCGGGCTTTGCGCTGTTTCACTAAGTGATACCTCAGAATGAAAGATTTTGTGCGCATCTATATTTGTCATCTGCGCCTACTGTCGAAATACGAAAGAGAGGCACATATATATATATATATATATATATATATATATATATATATATATATATATATATATATATATATATATATATATATATATATATATACCGGGTGTTCATTTTTAATTCGAACATATTTATTACAAAAAATCCGTAAAAGATGCACTAGTACGGTTTGTTCAAGTGAGTTATACGGCTAGGGGGACATTATGTGGGTGGCTGATCCTTGCGAGAAGTTGGCTAATTAATTAAAATTTGTTAATTAACTTTTTAATTAATGAAAATAGACATATGGTTTCAATTAGAAACTTGCTCAGCGTCATCGAAAACCCCTAATTCAGTCCTTTTCAGAAAGACTTTGAGCGCGTGAGAAGCGTAGTAGTGCACTAAAGTTACCACTCGTGGAGCAGGTACAAGGCTGGGGCTAGATAAGAGACGGAAAAATCGCTCGGGCGCCTTATCGCAACCTCTAGTATTTCTGAGTATTTCAGAAATACTTCTGAAAGTATTTCTGAAAATGACTGATTTTGGGGTTTTCGACGACACTGAGGAAATTTCTAATTGGAACCATATGTCTATTTTCATTAATTAAAAAGTTAATTAACGAATTTTAAGTAATTAGCCAACTTCTCGCAAGGATTATCCACCCACATAATGTCCCCCTAGCCGTATAACTCACTTGAACAAACCGTACTAGTGCATCTTTTACGGATTTTTTGTAATAAATCTGTTCGAATTAAAAATGAACACCCTATATATATATATATATATATATATATATATAGTCTTTGTGCATGAGCACAGCTGATCTGAACTTTACATACGTGCACGGATATTTGTTCTGTACTTTACTTACACCGCACTTTACATTTCGATCAACTTCTTCCTTGCCAAAAGTCTGTGTGCTGCGGCGGTGGTGGGGAGCACATTTCGCGCTGTTCCTAAGTTCCGAAGAACGACGAGAGTGGTGACGATGATAATTCGCGGCTATCTCTTTGTATTGTTCGATTTTGGTTTTGAGTGCCACCAAGCTTCCCGCCCGCAGCAGCAGTTTCTATCGGCGGCGAATGCAATGGCCTGAGGAGCGTAGCCAGCGCGCGAAAAATCTCGGAAGCCATGCTTACGGAATACACAGTTTTCAAGCAAAACTCAAGATGGCGCTTCAACCGACGGGAGGCGGACTGCAGGCTGAGAGGAGGGAACGGCTACCGGCCTCCGCGGAAGTTCCACAACTGAGGTAATCTATAGTAGCGTTGATCTGTCTGTGACATCAAAGCAAAGAGCCGAGCACTGATTGGTAGGATAGTGGGTAGACTCGAAGGCTAGCTGCCCTTTGTCTCCGCCCGCTGTCTCCCTCATAAACTGGTGTTCGGAGCTCTGGCGACAACACACGCTCTCATCTCCTCCTCTCCTTCAGCTTCTCTCCACGTTGGAATGGACTACCCAATTACAAAGAGAGCCCTGCGCGCGCGCGCGCGCACGCACGCACGCACGCACACACACACACACACACACACACACGCACGCACGCACGCACACACACACGCTCGCACGCACGCACGCACGCACGCACACACGCACGCACATATTGTCACGAATTAAGGCGACGAGAAGGCGAAGATTGAACTTAAAATAAAGGTTTAATAGGCGAACTTGTGCCAACCAAAAATAAGTAACGAAAGAGCGTCGAGGCAGCAGAAAAGCAGGCGGCGATTCGGCGGCAAAGCAGAAAGCGCGAGCGAAACTGACTCGACAAGGTCGCGGGTAGCTGCTTATCTACCGTGTGTCACTATCTCGAAAGTTCGGCGAAGAAGGCTCGAGCGTCGCGCGCTCGGGGCGAGGATGAACTGGCACTTTCGAGAATAACAAAGCAGAGGGAAAGTTACGTCTGGTGCGAGAATGAACGGGAATCTTCTAGAAGACCGTGACTAAGCGTTGCTTTCTCGGCTCTGCGGGCGGCAATATATATATAATCATTTGTATTAGCCGTCTGCTGCTTTAGTACAAAGAACATTTCGCGTCAGAATATACGGTGAAAGTCATATGATTGTATTATGGTTTCTCGTGTTTATAGGAATCACATTCTTCTAGAGCAGGGGGTCTCAGACACGCGGCCCGAGGACAACCGGCTACGAGTCCCGGTTTCCATGTCTCGAGCGCTAAAAATGACACGCGCCATAGTGATCTCATCTCGCCTATCCATTTTCACCCGAAAAGTAGCACTGCTCTTTTAACGTATTCACATAGTTAGTTATACTCATCTGTGTTCACTTGCCATTTGTTTCGATTATTTTTTGCTTCCCAGCATTTTGTAATGTACAACTATTAGCGGCGAGATGTTTTGGTGGCGCCCTCCTGTGGTTCCCCCTTGTGACGTCATTACCTTGCAAACAACAAGTTCGATGGTGTTTGTTATTAGCATGGTGGAAGCTTGAAATCATTGCGCTCTCAAAGGAACACTGCCAACACCGTCAAAATTGAAGTTCTTTCATTCCTCTTATTTCCGTCGATGATAAATCCCCTTTCCGACGTCATAGTCAGCGTTCGGCCAATCGTGGAAGGTCGACCACAGCGACGCTTTCGGTCGCGCACGGGGCTAATTCCGCTACCTGGCTGCAAGCGCGAGCACTTCGTTGACGGATGCATCTAGGCTCTGCGAACTCTCGATCGGCTGGAGTGGCTGGAGCAACTGCCGAAGATAAAACTGTAACCTCAGAATTCCTGTAAAAAACAAAAAAGAACGTTTAAAACACAAGTATTTGTTCGGAGTGTTGTAATAAAAATCGCCAGGAAAGCAAGAGCTGTCAAATTAACTGATTGTCTTTTAGAGACATTGTTGAGCTCGGTTAATTCCTGGGTGAATTGTGCAACGGGAACGAGGGTGCACTTGCTCTCTTGATCTATTAGAAATGCCAGCACGTTGGAGGGGCGATGTTATCTTAATTCTTGTTATCAGATCAGGTCATGGCTCAGAGTAGTCATATTAACAAATCAAATCTAAAGATGTCACTGGAAAAACTGAATTTACAAAAAGCATAAAGCACGAGGTCTCTGCTCTTTGAAATATTTTAACTCCCCTCCCCCCTCCCTCTCGTTTTACGTTGGCCCTTGACCTCTCCGGTGTGAGCTATCTGGCCCCCACACTCACATAAGTTTGACACCCCTGTTCGAGAGAAACTTTGCTGGGAAGATGATCGCAGTTATGAGATTGTCATGGGAGTCCGTGACATTAGGGAGTTTTCGTAGACCGCGTTTCCCGCTCCGCTAAGCCCTCCTCAACGAAGAAGTTGCTACTGCGCCTGCGCGCCGATGTCCTTGGCTGTAGAGTTCAGGGTATCGTAGCGGGTGGCGGAGAGTGTTGCGGGACGTCGGAAACGATCTACGGAAACTCCCTACTCTGTCCAGAAGACGCGCTCAGGACATTCCGACATTTTATCTAGACCAGACAATAAAAAAGTGGAAGAAAAAAGACGGTCACTCACTGCATGCAGCAATGAAAACTCCGTAATGAGAAGTATCTCTCCGCGGCGCTGGTGCATTCGATGATGGGATGGCATGCACTAACTGCGCTACAAGAGTGTGGTGCGGAAACTCGTGCAGGCGCAAGTTTATGTAATACTTACCTAGGGTGCCTACATGTTTCCGCTCCGCTTTAGGGTCGCGCCAACTTCTTGTTACCCTTTCTCAGATCCTCTCCCACCGCCATTTTTTCCCACTTCTTATTTCGCTAAGCGTAAACAACGTTGAGTTTCTGTAGTCTCGACACACCGGCAACACTGTGAGGCCACTTCCGTTTCCGTTCATAAGAGGAGTCGGAGGATCAGCGGGATGGCGGTCGTGGTGGCTGTCGCTCTCTTTATTCGGGTGTTTCATATTTTGAAGTTGCGAGCAGGAAGTGTGCGTTGCTTTTAACGAAACTCGAGTTCCCGCGACAAAATGGAACGCAACAAACCGGCATTGAACGCGGAAACCTCGCCGTTGGAACGAAAGCGGTGAGCGCTCCCTAGCCCCAACGAGGATTAGCGGCGTAGTCCGAGCGCACGACCGGCCAGTGTGACAAAATGGTCGACGAAAACAGCGGAGGTTGCCATGGTAACGAGGTAGGTAACACTGGTTTGTCGGCAGCAGGTATCACAAACGTTGCAAATGCAACGTTTGTGATACCTGCTGCCTGCTGCTGTGATACCTGCTGAACTATTGCAAATGCACCATATTTGTCGCATAGGAAAAACGTGTTCGAAATTTATAATATACTTTGTATCAAAAGTATGTACAGCTATAGACTATCCACAAGGCTTAAAAGAGAATTGCAACATAACACCTCTTCCTTGGTAACATTGTCAAATTTACAAAAACATGTTGTAACGTATCAAACACGTAACCCCGATTATTGGCAAATACCAACTTGTAGATTGAATGTTGGCAGAGAAATGTTATCCTACCGAGTCCCAAGACTTCTCAATTCCCTAATTTTTCACAATATTGATATAGATAAATTGAGTTTAAATGAATTACGTACCGTCATGCATAGCTTTGGTATAGTGTACTGATATTTGGTTTTGTATATATTTGGATGTTGTATTTATATTTTCTCGGTAAGTTGTTAATCTGGTAATTTCTCCTCGTGTCCATGTATTTGTATCTACTATGTAAACGTAATTTTGTATATTTATATGCTTTGAAGATTGACAAGGTAATTGATATCCGTTGAATGTGCTTATTCTTTGATTGAATGCCTTTGTGTTTTATTTTGTTCCCTCTGACTGCTGCAGAATGTCACTGGGGCCGAGAGCTCGTCAAGCCGTCTATCGCGGCTTTTATTCTCGGCCCCATAATTACCTGTAATGGGAAATGAAAATAAAGCTTATTATTATTGTCGCCACCCTAAACAGCGGAGCGATGGAAACATGTAGGCACCCTACACTCACCTATTCACTCCACACTCTGTGGCAGCAGACGTTTATAGGCCGCCTCGGCAAAAAGGTGCATCCGTACCCAAGGATATCCGCATCCGATCTGCATCCGCAGCCCCTGGCCTCCGCGTCCAATCCTCAATCCGCCAAATCTGATTCATTTTTATCCGCATCCGCCAGTTGACTACGGAAATCCGCGGATGATCCGCGGGCCATCCGCGGGTATGCAAGGCTCTAGTTATCAGGATGTAAACCATCCGCAGACTTACGGGTGCTTCAGACGAGAATGTGAGCAAGAACCACGCGACACAAAGCACATAAAGAAGTTTTTGTGCCTTTTTTAGCCAGTTCTGTCTCTGGACGTCAATGACGTCATTCTACCAACGCCGTCAGCATCACGTCGCTAAGTTCCCGTGTTTCCCGCTGGCTGGTGCTCCATTCAAAACAGCCTTTACTACAGAAACCCTTTAATGACTAGACCAATTATACAAGCGTGATAATTCTGCGAAATACTCGTAATTACAGAATGTGTGATAGACCTTACTGGGAACAATAGAAAGGCGTCTAAACGGGCGCCGCCTTCCGAATGAGTTCACGTTTGCATTCCCTGACCACCAACCCTGGATGGTTCAGTCGGCAAAGCGCTTCACTGAAAATCTCAAGGTGGTGAGTTCAAATCCTGCCGGGGGTGAAGTCGTTTTACATGGTTCCCTATAGGCGTAACGCTTTGCGGTGTCGATTTTTCATTACAGCCTCCTGTTACAGCCAAACGCTACCGAACTCCATGGGAATCAGCTGATAAAACACATTCTGTTAAAATGCAATATGAAGTTATGCTCAAAGGGAGTTGCCACTCCTCCAAACGACAGGAGACTAAGAGACAGTGATATAGTTCATGCTATGTAACTCGGCTCAGTTGGTAGAAAAGAAGAGAGCACTCCCAAGGGACTCCGAAACGTTGCCGCAGCATGGACGAAAAATCACCTCGAGACCCAAGGCACAACCGAGCGCAGCGCCACCACACTGCCGACTGGGCTGAGAACAACACTTGATTTATGATGCCGCCGTTGCCAGCCGTCAGTCGGAGGCGTGTAAGCAACAGCAAAAAATCCACCATCCTTTCACAAAAGTTTGACTCCAGGACCGAGTGCGACTCGGTGACTGCGGTCTTTGGGGAGTGTATGGCGGTGGACCTCTACTCGGGACACTGACTCATACTTCGTAAACAAAAGCCGACACGCAGATGACATAGCGACAACAATAATAGTGAAATGACGCGGTCCCACGAGACGGCGTATTGTTCTCCCCCGCCGGGCTTATGGCAGCGCTCGTGTAGCGAGCGATGTTTGCGTTTCGGTGGATGGTTTATGAAGGGCATCACCGCGACGGCGTTCGCGTGGTGCTGGCGGCGCTGGCGGCGGTAGCGCTCTTTTACGGTGACCCGCGCTGGCGGGTTGATTTGAGCACCGCACACGAATGAAGCTGAAAGTGAACAACATTGCGTGTTCGCGTCTGTTCTAAGAGTGATGATAGGTTTGAATTGAAAAGACGCTAGCCGGAATTATGTTTTGTTTGTTAGCGGCGGAGATGCGATTCCACCCTTTTGTGATGCGAAGGCCGGTGTATATGTGTGTGTGTATTGCGGAGTGGCGCGTCTAGGTGGCGCTGTTGTGCATGCGCGAGGGTCCCGCATTTGACTCGAGCAATATGTTTTCGCGTTTTCGCCATCTCCCGGAATGATGGGTCCGCCTTGCCGGCGGGGGGAGAATGCTGCTGGGACGAGGTTTTTCTCGCAGTATTCACGGAACTTCACGGTGATAAATGGAAACGGAGAATTGAAAGTGGCGATGTGGTTCCTGGATTGCCGCCGGCTAGATACATATACTTCCGCCGCTTCGTCTGTCTGCTCTTTGTCCGAATGTTTGCGTGCGCTCGCCGGAGTGGGAAGAGACGACGGGGGCGTATCGCGGAATGAAATCTCCGCTTCGCGTTTCTCCAGCGAGCGTTGCGAAGTAAGTGGAGGTTGAACCTGCCTTTCGTTTGTTTGGACTGTTTTTTCCTAAGTTACGCAATTGCTGCTTACGGTCGGCACTAGAGAACTCTTCTGGTATCTGATCTCTTCTATGTACATTTATGTTTTTCGGCTAATGTATGCAGTTGCATCAGGCTGCGATAAGACTGTTAAATGGGAACTTGTGAACGGCTTTTGGCCGGATGCATGAGTGTTGGGCCGTGACGGCAAGGGTTATCATGATGGAAGTCCGGTAAAGGAAACAGTGTGTCTACCTATTTCATTTCACGGATAGATCTTTCGTGTAAGTGGGGCGGCGCGTTGCGACAGCCTAGAAATGGGCGATAAGAATTTATGCATAAGACGTATAAAAAGAAACTTGGGTGAGCGAAATGTTGCGATACCGCTCTCCTTGGACATTTCGGAAGAAGACTCGTCAAATACCGCCAACATTCCTAAAAATTGCTCGAGGTTTTACGGGAGTTGTGTTGTAAGGCAAGACCTTCTGGAGAGGGCTCTCTATCCAGAATAAACGAAGCCCCGCTCATTGTCTACCGTGCCGAGCCGGGGTGGGCGTTGTGGGCGGAGCATTTCCCTTTGTTGGGCGCCACTCTCGACAGATGCTCCTCCCTTTTTGTGACGCCAGAGAAATTATGCATTAGTATACTACGTGGCACAATGATGCCATTTTTTAATGCGAATCCAAAGGCTGAGTTTTCCCTGTAGTTCTTAAAGGAACTGTGCAACAGTTTAAGTACTTTGCTTAAATAATTTGGGAGTTGGTGTCTCGACCTTTCCGAAGTAAAGAGCGAAAAACCGCTTTTGCCTGCATGTCCTAGTTTTTATTTTAAAGATGGACAAAGATTGAGGTTTTCGGCACCTCTCAACTCCTTCACCATCTTCCGAGTCACGTGCGCTGTGACGTCAATCGGGGTGGCGCGGGGTTCCGGTGAAGCTCTCTCTCTAGAGCCATCAGTGAGCAGCGAGAACTCATCCGCTCGCTACCGCGTGACCACGTGCTGGCAGGCGCAGCGCGAAAAATATGGTGAAAGGAGGAAAGTCTCATCCGGGTCCGGCCATACCCGTCCGGCTCCGTCCCCCTTCCCATCCGGCTTCTGGCGGCTGTTCGCGGTAGCAAATAGAGCTGACGGCTTTGTGGACCTAGGATAGATGGCGCCACTAAAACTCCGTATAATAAAAGTTTTTTTGATGATACCAGGTTTTTGACGCATTTATATTTATGTTGGAACAACAAGATTTATAGAAAAGTTACCTTTTATCGAGCAGGTATTCGCACAACTTGCTATCTTTCTACAAGACCCCCATTGACGTCATGCCACGTGGTTCCCACGGCCGCCGCTCGCGGCTGCAGGTCGGGGAATATTCTAAATTTTGCATCGCGATTACGTGGCGGAATCGCAACATTTTGAAGGAAGGACGTGTTTTTTCTGTCCTTTGGGACAAGATGAACAATGTCAAAAGTAGAAGACGCCAATTCTTTCAATGTTAAAATCGCTGCACAGCTCCTTTAATGTGTTGCAGCAGGCCATAGACTAAATACCACGCGCGTACTTCGAGAAAAGCCCGAAAGAGGCTGTCAACCAACGCCTTCTATAGTCACCGACATATAAGGCGGGGCTTGGCGGGTTCGCGCATCTCATTATCGCTCTGCAGCCAATGAGAAGGAGGCGGTATTGGCCGATAAGAACGCCAAAACAACAAATCACGCGAAGCGAGACCACAAGCCCCGCGCCCGCGGCGTTTCTGAAGCTGCGAGCAATCGTAAAATAATCGAGGGCTGCGAATAATAGCCTCCCCCACCTCGCGTGACGCCATCACTGCCGTATGGCGCCAAACTCGGCCATTGGGTGTGTGAACCGGCGAACAAATATTTTATTGCACACCTAAAGCCGGTGTGCACACTGCTTATAAGTTATACCGTTCCCTACACGAAAGAGTCTGCGTACAGATTCGAACGCGAGTCACTGCGAGATATCCGTGCTTCGGTAATGCCCGCATGGCAATGAGTTCGAGGAGAAAACTGGGGCACGCAGCATTCTTCGACCCACGGATATACAGGGTGTCCCCGAAAACAAATTACATGTTTTTTTTTCACCGCAAAAATAAACTACGCATCGCCGAATAATAATTCACCGCCCAAAGGTAGCGCTAGAGGTCCGAACCATGATTCCAAAGTTTCAGCACGAACCGATATATGACCATTTCAATGGGAAAAATGGTGGCCGACGGAGATCATGACCACATGAAGCTCGATGGCGCCAGAAACCAAAAATGGGCAGAAATAAGCCCCATTTTCTCTTTGAAATTTTTAGAAAATCGCTTATAACTTTTGAATAAAATATCGGTTCGTGCTGAAACTTTGGCATCTGCTTCCGATCTCTGGAACTATACCTTAGAGCGGAGAATCAGCGTTCGGCAATACGTAGTTTTAGTTTTGCGGTGAAAAAAAAACCCTGTAAATAGTTTTGGGGGATACCCTGCATGTATATGCGGTGACTCGTGTTTGTAGATCGTCTTTTTGTATGATGTATATATGAGCAGCGTGAGCCCGGCTTTAGGCTTTTTCTTTTATCGTTGCTCGGGGCATCGGGAGTATAGAAGGCGGTTCACACCGCCCGTTTTCTTACTTTACGATGCGAAAACGTAAGTACAAGTCCCCGGGACATCGGTGCTTTATCTTAAGCGTGGCTATACCTGGTCAAGGAGATAGCCTGGCACGCGACATTCGAGACATTAATGTTTCGATAACTTATACGTAACCTAAAAAAAAAAAGTAAACAAACGGGGTTGTGTGATACCAGCCTTCAAACATTCTTTTAAGAGCTTACACTGTTAGCAAGTCCCGTGTACTAGCTTGGTGAATATTTGGGATGAAAAACACGCTATTTACACAAATTACCATAAATTTACTCGTTGAGTAAGGATAATTCGTTCAAAAATCATGCGGTTGTAAAAAACGTGTTTTGGTTCGGTCATACACGCATTACCATGTAGCTGACCTCGAAAATACGCATCACCGCCGGCGACGACCGCAGCATTGCCGGCTACCGAAGCACCGGAATGCTTGGGGACGCACCTAGAAAGGACCGTGGAGACAAATTCCGCGGAAAGAAACATGTCTCGGAGACAGATATGCACCAAAAGCAATTACGCCATGTCACGGGACGGGGCGAACCCCGCGCGTATCGTGCTTGCTGCCATTGCTGCTATTGATACTGGTCGATGGCAATCCGGCTTCCCTCATGTCTCCATGTTTGTACTTATTTTAGGGGTCTTGATAATTGTTTCTTACACACCAGAAATAAATTTAGGGGTCTAATTACTAGTTCTAAACAGTTACAATGGATATAAAAAGCGTGCCCTCGATCTGAACACGTGACATTGCAGTTGGTTTCCGTTCTGGCTTCAACCCTTCACTGCAAGCGAAGGCGCCGCTTCCCATGCACCCCCCTCAGAATTTACGGCGCTCCGTGGTGGCCAGTGTTGCTGCAACTGTAGGTCATCTTTAAGTTAGAGCTGACAGAGAAAATCTGGCCACGGCGCAACGCCGATGTACGCTGGAAGCTAGAGCCGGTTTGATTTCGTTGTTTTTATTTGGTCGCAGAAAATCTAACAACAACGCACGTTTAACATGGCGCTGGTATTGTTTTGGTTGGACGGGAAGGGGGAAGCTGCTCAGTTTGAGAGCACATGTAGCGAAGACGTGACCGGAGAAGTGCCCCTGTGATATGTTTCCAGAAGACGGAAAGTATCATTCGTAATCGTCGTGTGTGCTTGGAAAGCGAAGGAAGTCACAGGGTCCACGAGTGCGCAACCACAAGCCAAGGTTCACGACAGCGCTGCGTTGACTTCGGCGATCTCGTTCTGTTTGGTGCAACACGACGATGCGACAAAGAGCTGAAACGTTCGTGGTGTGTGGTGCGGTGCTTGGAGGTAGAAAGCCACACTAACACGGAGCGCGAATTGGTTGTTGTGGGGTTGAGGTTCTACGGGTTGAGTCCCGTCGTCATCAGCTGATCCGGTCCAGCTGGTCCGGGAGGACGCAGCGAGCGTCTTTAAAAGTAAATCTTTCTTCGTTCCGTTTCAAAATGTGGAAGTATCCCGACGCATACCGTGAGTAAAAAGTTGCGGGCGTTTTCAACAAAATTACGTCGTTTTAATTGAACAATGGACTCCGGATTGTTGTCCTAGATCTTCCGCTTTTATGCTTCGTGTTTTTGGACTGCGTTTGCACAGCAACGTGTTTGCACAGCGACGCAAACCGCCCGAGTAGATGATTTGGTCCTGCAAACGACCGGTTAACAGAATTTCAGGGAAACTTAAGTCACCACCGATGTTTTCCTGTAAATCTCGTGCGAGTTTGTTGCGCTCATTATGCGGTGCGAATAAATTAGGGCAAGATTTTCTACCTGCCCACAGATGCATGAACTGAGACCATTTTTTACGTAGTGAACATAGTGCTTTTTCTTTATTTCGGAAAGAGGCGTTGGTGCATTTATTACTGCACAATCACTTGAGAGTTGAGAAATTGGGGAGAGCGAGCAAGCTTTCCCAACTTTCTCCCTTTTCTCTCTGGCACTGCCCATAGTTTCAGTTTCAGTAGGTATTCCTACTAGCAGGTACAAACTGCTCTAAAGCAGGTAAAAGACAGGGGAAGTAAGGACGGTGCGGACTCCGTGTTTTGCGCTTTTCGCAAGGTGACTGGGTAAATGCTTTTGCGAAATATGCGGAATATGCAAACGATTTTGTGATGCCCGTCGTTTGCGTCTCTCCAGCAAAACGAATAAGATGATCTACAAAGGCGCAATCACAAGCCAAGATTTACGATAACTGCGTTTGCTTCGGTGGTCCGTGTAGTTGTATTTTATCCTGCTCTCTGTAACACCGTGTCATGACGAAGAGCTGGAACGGTCGCGGTTTGTGCTGGCCTACCGGTTGACAGAAACCCGCATCGCCCGCATCGGCACCGAGTGTATACACTTGGGCTGTTGATGCTCAAGCCTTTCATCCGCGGCTTGTCGCCAGCTGATCCTGCTGTTCAACGGTGAGGAAGCGGCGAGAGTGACCTCTTAGGTAAATGTAAATCCTCGTTCATCCAGTTATCCGGTGTTAAAGTGAGGAAGATGTTCAACGTGTACAGAGGGCGGGAACTACGAGCGTTTTGCCTTGCTTTTATAACCGAAACCAGAGCAGCGAAATAGCTGCCTTGCGTAGTCCAAAATTGCGAAGCAATAAGTTTCAACAGGTCGAGTACGTCCCTGGGGATGTAGACGAGACGGTGCACACTGTTTAAACGCTTGCAGTATTCACGAGTGGTACCAGGAAAACGACGTCAACAGTGAAGGAGTTCGCGATTCAGCATAATGCAGTGCCACAGGCCCATGAATTTTCGAAATTCAGAAAAATATCGGTATAAAAAAAATTGACCGCATCTCCACGTGGTGAATGATGTTGATTGGGGCGAAGCTCTGGTGGTGCTTGTCTGCGTAGACGCTGAGCCGCAGCATGCCGAGCCTTTCGCTCGTTTTCATCCATGTCAGAAAGAGAATGGGTGGTATGGAACGTGGTTATATACGCATTTGAGCATTTGACCGCAGCGCCCTTTCGTCTATAAACGTTGAGCCAATGCATGCAAAGCTTAACGCGATTATATACGCATTTGACCGCAGAGCCCTCTCCTGTATACACGTTGAGCCGCTAACGTTTCATCCATGACATCCCCAGCTCTTGAGTTACTACCACATCTCAGAGCCCCTACTCGTCCCGCAGTCGTGGCCGAGTGGTTAAGGCGATGGACTAGAAATCCATTGGGGTCTCCCCGCTCAGGTTTATTCCTGTCGACTACGTAAACATATTTTTTTGCATCATTTTCATAATTCTTTTTCATTAATTTTTTCATTTTTTTTTTCTTTTTTTTTTGCCCTACACGAGCACGTGAGCACGTGAGCTCACGAGCAGGAGCAGGAGCACTGGACGCCAGACGGACGAACGGACGGACGGACGGACATGGCTAGCCCCTAAGGAGCTTCGCCCCTAAAACGCATTAGCGTTACACCAGTGATCACGTATAACACCGGTCAAGAACTCCCGAGCCCCACCGCTCCACTCAACACCGACACGACATACGACAACAAACTGCATCAAAACGCCCCAAAAGTGAAGGCGTCTGCTCCCGTACTGCAACTAGCGGAAGTGAAGTGTTGGGCGGATGTCCTTCACAAAAATATATAAAAATGCTTTGCGCAAGGACCATTTCGATTTATTATTAATTACATAATAATAAAATCCCAATAATTGTTTTTTATCTGATTCAAGCTAGTCGGACTGCTCATAACACTGGTCTACCATGAAAATAACAAAAATGTGAACTACATCACGGCCGGTTTAAGATGTATTGTTAATACATCGTTATTTCCCGCAACGGACTAACATTATAGATTTTGCCTCCATACTTTTTAAATGCGAACAGTTCTTACATACGGCTGTCCATTGCGCCGTGTTTTGTGTCTTCTTCTATATATTTGTAACGGTCAGCGACTAAAAAGCTCACCCGCATCTGTCAAGCTTATATACGCCGCGGGGAGGAAAGCACGCTGAGTAGGAAGTGTGGGCGCAGTGTTGGTGTTGTGTTTGTGTATATGTCGGTGCTGATTAATGCGTGGTATTTGTGTTGTCTGCGATGTATATAGGCTTGCTGTCTACTCGGGATCGGTCGTAGCGTATTAAGAGACTCGTTTTTGTTTTTTTTTTTTTCTATAGACTGCTAAAACTCTTGCTAGGTGGCGCAAGTTACCGCCCGATTCCAAATAGTTCGCTCGAGTTATTTGTCCATGTAAGTTCGACATTAGTTTTTTCTGTCTAGCGGCTCCGTCGCACTGCGTCGTAGCTACCGACGCCGCCGACCTCCGACGACGCACGTACGTACGACTAGAAGTCGCGCGTTCAACCACGTCGCGAGCCGCGCGCCATCTGGTGACTGAAACGGACGAATAAATAGAGGTACCGCGCCCTCTTAACTCCGCTACTCGAACGCCCGACTTTCGCGGAGCGGCGCTATCCTGGCGGCAGCCGTTTCAACTAGTCGGTCACGTGAAGGCCATTCCCAATCTCCGGATGGGGGGGAAGGGGAGGTAGCAGAGCCTGCGCTAAGGGCCCCTGACTCTGCAAGTCACAGACTCATATCGTCAAAATCACGTTTTAGACGCGGAGCATCTCTTGCTCGGGTCTATGTCCCGCGGCGTCGTAGTCCGCACTCACACTACGCATGCGGAACTCTCCTCCTTCCCTCTCTCCAACAGCTGCGCGTTACTCTCTCTGCTCTCTCTCTCTACCAGCTGCGTGCACTTCGCGTGCGTTCAGTCCGCACTCACACTACGCATGCGCAACTCTCCTCCTTCCCTCTCTCCAACAGCTGCGCGTTACTCTCTCCGCTCTCTCTTTCTACCAGCTGCGTGCACTTCGCGTGCGTTGGCTTCTACTCACACCGCGCGCGCGTGCGCAACTCTCCTCCTCTAGTCTCCTCTCCTTCGAGTGTGAATATAAGCAGCGGTAGCGCGCTGCGCGCGTTCAGTTCAGCGCTGTTGACTCCACTTCACTCCGTTCTTCCGATGAAGTGTGATGGAAGCAACAGTCCCGTCAGTTAGTGGGTTGGCGCAAGCAAGCGTCAGCACCACCCCACAAACTAACAGCAACGCTACGTCCACTGAACTGAAGATAAAGCTGCGCAGCGAAGGGCACGCGACGCTGAGCGCAAACGCTTGAAGCGAGCGGCATACCCTGAACTACGGCAACGAGAAGCGGCGTCCATTCGTCAACGTCGAGCGGCGGATGCTGAACTACGACAACGTGAAGCAGCGGCGGTTCGAGAACGTCGAGCAGCAGAACCTGAGGTTCGGGACCGTGAAGTTCAACGTAAACGTACGAAGCGAGCGGCGGAACCCGACCTTCGAGAACGGGAAGCCGCGTTGGTTCGTGAACGTCGAGCAGCAGAACCTGAGGTTCGGGACCGTGAAGTTCAACGTAAACGTACGAAGCGAGCGGCGGAACCCAAGTTAACAACGTTACTAACAACGTTACTAACACCGTTAATAACACCGTTAAAAATAACGATCCGCGATGCTCCGCATCACCCCATGGTTCCCCTCGGGAAGATGGTGTAATTTTTTTTTTTTTTTGTGCGCTTTGTCTGCATTTTAGCAGCGCCTTCAAGCTTTCTCCTCTACAATGCATTATCAAACTTTCTTTGTTATCAATCTTAAAGGTGTAAACAAAACGCAAAACAAAAAGCGAGTCTGACGATATGAGTTTGTGATTCGCAGAGTCAGGCACCCTTAGCGGTGCCTCCCCTTCCCCCGGTCCGGAGATTGGGAATGGCCTTCACGTGAACGACTAGTTGAAACGGCTGCCGCCAGGATAGCGCCGCTCCGCGAAAGTCGGGCGTCCGGGTGGCGGTGTTAAAGGGGCCCTGCAATGACTTTTTACAGGTTTTTAATTTGCACCGAACCTAAGCGCACTGAACGTAGTAACTTAATGAAACCTTTCTTTTCGCAAAATTCGCTTTATTTTAAAAGTTATAGGCAAATTAGAATTACAAAAACAAGCAAAAAATAACCTCCTTCATGACGTCGTAGGTCCTGGCTTGAGTGGCCGTGAACTAGAGGAGAGATAGTGAGCTCATCGAGCGCTCACGGCTGCCGCACTCCGTGTCGACGGCTCGAGAGGGCGCCACTAAAGCGTGTGTTGGATAGGCTGTATGAAGCGGGCGGCCAGGGCGGCTCTCATTGCATTTGCTGCGCGATTAAAGACTATTTCGGCATAACACTTCATTGGCCGCAAATGACAGAAAACACGGGGTAAAAATCAGTACAGAACGGGAGCCACTTCGCGCTGCCATACCGCCAAATGGCCTTTCTACGCTCCGAGACCTTCCTACGCTCGTCGTTCGTCGGCGCCTCATCCCACTAGCCCTTTCTAATTTGCGCCGCTTTTTCCGCCGCTTGGTGGCAGGTATGTCGACGGGTCATTTCTTGTTTCCGTACTTTATAAACTGCATTTGTTTCTTTTCTGATCTAAAATACTGAACAAAAACTACTTTCATACATAATTGAAACGGTTCGCGACACTTATATTTTTTATCTCGACTAAAAAAAAAACTTTTAGCGGCTCTGACCAGTAGTAAGCCCAGGACCAAAAACGTCACATTTCGCGCGCTTTCGGTACCGCGGGTCGCCCTCGTCGGTGGAGGAGGTTTCCGCGTCGTCCGGTTTAAATATGACGCACTGATATTTAGTCACTCTCTCCGTGCCCGTTGGCTTGCCCGAACCCCAAGAGACGTGGAAACCGCAAAAAAGGTAGACGCTTAAATATGATTGCAGGGCCCCTTTAAGTTTGGGGCGCACTGTACCTTTGCACGTAGCTACGTCCGCCGCTTGGAGACTGTTTACTGTGTACGAAAGACATCGAACGAAAACAAACGCGTCCTCTGTGCTCTATATTCGACTAAAAGGCGCGCAGCTCGCTGGGCTCGTCTCTCGCCTGTTCTCGGCTGCTGACCGCCATGTTTTATGAGGAGCACGCTCAGAGAACGCTCAGCCAACGCGCTCAGCCGTGTTTAGCGGAACAAAAACGTGCTGTATCGTGTTAAGTTTACACGGCACCTCATGTGTAGACGAATAACACACATGGCTGCGTGTAAAACGTACACGTTATGACGTGTCCGCTATGGGACAACGGTTTACACGTCTGGGCGTGTTATTTTTGCTAACAGTGTAGAATCGTTAACTTCAAAGTACCATCCTTGGTGGAATACATATATCTAGAAAAAGGTAGCCCGGAGAAGAAACAACATTTGTGGGCTTGTGAAGAACCTTTCATTAATCTCTCTCTTGCCTCCCTCTATCTCTCTCTTCCAGTTCTTCGGGACATGCCTGTGGTGGGCAGCGTATCTACAGCGTGCTCACAGCACGTAAAAACCGGTTGACCTAATTACACGAGATAGGTGGGACACAAGAGCCGTGCAACTTTCGGGGGTACCTCGACTAACATTACGGAGTGTTTCCTGCAAAATTTAATAAACAAATATTGCTTAGGTAGTTAGTGTCCCCTTTTCTGGGCACACTGACGTAATCAAAGCGCACACCTCTGGAGCCCGGATTGACTGGAGCCACGTCACGTCATCACAGCTTCCGACCAATCCTTCTCAGATTTGACCGCTGACCTCCTGTTGTTCAGCATTGACGCATCGAGTTTTAGAACGTCAGCTTCGGTCGTCGACCCCTCAAGCCTTTCGCTTCCACAACCATTTGACCTTGGGGCCGCATAGAGGTCACGAGTTCCTCACCACGGAACCATTCGCCTCGAAACGACGACGCCTATAGCTTTTGAATGGAGCGGGGCGCGCCGCCACCGCCGCCGCCGCAAGGGGGCGTAATTTATGACCCAACCGTTAATTACTTTGATTGCCCCTGCTGCCTCTCTTTCTCTCTATCCTTCTGAACGTTTCCTTCCATCTTTTTGAGCCTTCGTTTTTGTTTCCGCTGCGGGTTAATTAATTAAGACGTAAATTAAACAATCGAGCAAGTCTCCGCCAGCTGCCCGCTCGCCCGCTCTGCTCCGAGAAGACGACGGTACTTTATTAATGCTCAAGAGCGGCGGCGGCGATGGAGAGGAGAAAGTGCAGGAGGTTTCCGCCAGGAGCGCTGCATTACCCCCCTCTGTCTGCTAGGACTGGCCTGGCGCACATGGAGAGTAACGGTCTTTGCAGGCGTTTTTTTATTTTATTTTTGTATTCCTTTTTCTCGCGTTGCTCTTGCGAATACACGAACGCGGTTTTCGAAGTTTGTTTTCATGAAAGAGGAGGAGGGAGAAATCGGTTGGCTGGTTGGTTGGTTTTGCGCAGCGTCTGCGGAGGACGTGTACAAGTTCCTCCGCTGGTTCTTGGGTGCTTCTTCGAGCGGGTATTGAACGGTGTAGGCGTGAATAGGGCTGCAGATAAGTCGTTGTTTGTGCCACCCTAAAACGCCAAGCTGAAAATTAATCGAAAGTAATTGTTTATAGCGCTTCTGGTACATTCTTAAACGACGCCTAGATTTAGAAAGCGGGGTGGTATGCGTCCATTGAATTCTTAGCGCTGAGAAAATTGATTGAGCCGCTGAGGTCGGATTCCTTTTTGCTTGCCTGCTTTCTAGAATAGCAACGGTAGCGCTTTGGCGGTAGTTAAGGGTTTAAGGTCGTTGTTCAATATTTCCCTTCTTGCGATGCCGTAATCGTTTGGTAGTTATGTATTGGAGGCGTAAGGAAACATATACTATGTCTAACAAAAAAAAAATAGTCCGAGTTGAACATGATTGTAAACCTGAGACTGGGGTAGGAAAAGGAAAACGCAAAGGAAGACAGAAAAAGAACAGGCAACGTCTCACTTGGGACGTATGAAAAAGTGCGGGTCAATCAAAAGTTTTGTGTAGACCCTTTGCAAACGCCAGCAGGCGGTGATCCAGTCTTTGACGTCCCAGCGAACTTCCGGTTTGTAAAAATAATAAACATAGCCCCCCTTAACACTGCTGCTTGAAACGTCAATGATACATTTAGCCACCGATTCTCTAGGTGAACGCCAAAAGAACCACGAGGCGCGAGACCTGTTCAAAATTGTTCGAATATTTTGTAAACCAACTTGTCTCCTCCAAGACGTTACATCGTACAGCCGGAGGCCCTCGCTAAATTTCCAACTTTGTTTTACCGTGTAGCATTTATGCTTTCTAGCACTGGTGACATGAGCAAGCTCGACAGGCTTGCAAAGGACGGAGAGGCTGGAAGTCACTTACGACGCAAGCAGCGGTTTATGTTTGTAAACAGGAAAAGGTCTATATCGTCGCTACTTGAGTTACTGAATAAGGACTCAGAGTGCAGTAATTCTCCAGTTACTCCTCTTATTGCTCGGCGCGCCGCACTCTTGTGTTTTGTTGGCATTAAAGGAGTTCAACGTCTATGATTGTTTGTGTGAAGCGGGTTTAACGACGCAGGTGTAACTCACGAGACCTGGTAGGTGGTCTTCCACGGAGATCAGGGACGGCTTGCTAGAACAGCGTCTCAGCTGAGACCGGACGAAAGAGAGAGCACTACAAAAAGGCTATGGGCGCGCGAACGTCTTGAGTCGCGGTTTGAGTCCCGCTCAGCTCGTGCGCTGGCTTTGGCAGTGCTGTCTTTCTCCCAGTCTCAGCTGAGACGCTGTTTCTCGCAAGCCGGCCCCGGTGTTCTGGCACAACCGCGGAAACAGGAAATGCACGAAGAACAGCTGTGCGAGAGAGTAAGTTTAACGATACATCATGTGGAAAAGTATCACTGTAACAGACGGCGTCATGATCACATTCCGTGGAAAAGCACCTCGTTTGACGAGCACGCTGGTTGAGAGGGCTTGCTTTTCGCTCAACACATTTTGTGCTCATCCTCCTTGGGATCGGTTTTGGGATATGACGAGCTAAACAATGTCATCCACTTTTTTTTTTTTTTAACGAAACATCATTTTAATTTACGAGGAAACAGAGTAACAAAGTCCTCGTTTCTGTTTACCCATTTCCGTTTACCAGCATCATCCACATTCGGAGCTCGCAGCCTCCCTGGCACACACTCCGCCCAACGCTCACGACTCAAGAATAAAAATCAGACGAAACATACATTCTATCACTTATTCACGAAGCATCCTGCCCCTCACACAAAAACTGACAAAAAAAGAAAAACACCCAGATTAAACGAGGAATCTTGTGACGTGCAGAAGAGACAAAGCAAACGCCAGGGTGGCCAAGAGCTAGACCTCTGCCGTCCGCCATACCTTTCAGTTGAACAGAATTACGAAAACGAAAAGTATAAATAATGAGAATAAAAGCAAAAACGCCGGTGGTAGAATAGATATCCATATATATTTATCTCTTCCATTGTCCCCGCCGAACCCCCCGCCCCACGCAATATTCAAACTGGATGTCAATACCCCTGGCTTCCGGCGCACGTATATATATCTACCCGAGAATATAAAATCGTCTGCTTTGCTTACACACATTGGACTGAGCCCGAGGCTGCGAGCCAATCGGAGACCGGAATGGGGGACCACGTGACACCTCGCTCCGTGTGCAATGGATCGTGCAACCGCGAGGTCAGGGGACTCGTTCCAGGGCGTTTTGATTGGCCGCCAAGCGTTAGGTGCGGTCTATTGTGTAAGGCGAGACGGAATGCCGCTGGTTTCTTTTTCTTTGCAGAGGCCGCATGCGTGCACCTCTCGCCTCGTGAATAAAACATGCACCTCGAGAATTTGTATACCGGTCGCGAAGTGAGTGAGAATTCAAGTCTCCCTTCACTGAAAAAAAAAAGAAAAATGAAATAACAAAAGAAACACACACACGCACACACACATACATACGCACGCACATACACACACGCACGTCCACGAACACACGAATACGCACGCACACACATACACACGCGCGCATACACACGCATATAAACACACGCAGGTACGCACGCAGGCGCGCGCACACACACACACACACGCGTAAAAGGTCGACAACAACGGCAGTTGACCTGACCAAAAACACACAAAAAACAAAAGAAAAGAAGGAAAGAAAAACGACCACATCTCAAATGGAAGGCGCGACACTTGGCAGACGCGTAACGCAAAGAAATCTATACACTGAGCAAAGGACTGTTTCCGGTTTGAAGAATCAACACGCATAGTGGGTACATACAAGCGTTCCTGAACAAAGTGTGGTATCGAGAAAAAAAAAATGACCAGCTCTCTTGTTTGGAACGCACAAAAAACATCCGCGTATGTTTCACTTTTTTTTGTGTGTGTGTGTAGCTGAACGTGCATTTTTTGACGAGGTACACTAAATCGCAGTGTAAAAGAATAGCAACGCGTGAGAGGAGGAAAACAAATACAAACAGAAGCTTATATTACGGGACAAAGATCAACAGAAGAATCCTCAAGCAAGCCGGCACAACGGGTCTGGCTCCCAAACGTTGACCGAGCTACTTTGCATTCCTCTCAAAGAAACTTGCCTCACCTCTGTTTTGGATGTGTTGTTCTGTCGTTGATCCTGTGCAAATGCCAACCGGCGGTTTGTAGAAACAGCATTCCTCTAAAGACCTTTACTTGTTAAGACACACACACACACAAACACACACACACACTGAAGACGTGTGACTGGTAAACCGGCTCCTTGCAGGGGTCAGAGCCGTTTCTGTAATGAAATAAACCAAGAGGATATATCTAACTATAGGCATGGATGGAGCGTGTGCATGCGTGTAAGCTACACGTTTCGTAACTTGTATTTTAATATCTTGTTTGCATTCTAATTGCTGCCGCATAAAGAAAAAGGCTAAGAGTATTTGATTATTTAATTGAAAAAAAATAAAAAAAGTACTTTTTTCTTTTTGTATAGAAGTACCAAAAAATTATGCAATTTTTTTTTTCTGTCGCAAAAGTAAAGTACGTTTTGTTGAAAGCTTATTCCCTGCCCAAATATAGTGCTGGTTTAATATAGTTTCAGATAAAGTTTTAGAAGTTACCTTGATATTATTCACACTCTATAAGTGATTTTTTTAAAAATTTCAATGGGAAGATGGCGGCCGACGGAGTCTTTGAATACGTGAGGCTGAATGGCACCACGCTGCAGTTACCGAGAACGGACCTCATTTTCCTCTTGAAATTTTCAGAAAATGACTTATATCTTTTGAGTAAGATAGATTAGTTCTCAAATTTTAGCACCTGGTTGGGACCTCTAGCGCTACACTCGAACAGATAATGAGTATATAGTGATCCGTAGTTTATTATCGCGGTATAAAGAAGGTTATATTGTCACGAATGACAATTGATGAGGCGATGGTAACTGAAGGAACTAAACGTTTAATGGGGCGAACTTGTGCCCAAAAATAAAAAGGGAACAGAAGAAAGCAGAGCGTCGCGGGCGTCGAAGTCGGCGTGACAGCAGAGTCGAACTGCTGGGGCGAAACTGACTGCAGATCGCCACGCGGAGACCCTTATGTACACGTGTGGGCTTCTGGAATAATCGGCGTAGAAGGTTCGGCGTGTAGAACATTCCGACCTCGAACAAGCAACACGGTTCTCGAATTTACCAGAACATACGTTAGAGTCAACAAAAATGCGCCTCCGCGGCCTGTAATCGAACCCTGGCTTTCCGCGTTGAACGCACGCGCGATGCCACGAGCGCGCTGCCTTCTTAGTCAGCTGCGCTCGCGGCATTATTCCCCCCTTTAAAAAAGTGCATCGTCCCGATGCAGCACAAAACAAAAACACAGATCCACAGCAAAAGGATAGCAGAGTCGCGAGCCACAGTTAACAGTTCACTCTTTGACGAGAGTCCCGAGTTCTATCGTTCGTACTACGGCTTGAGCCGGACGACGTGCACCACCTCGGGTCGAGGCTGGCGTCTTGCAGATGGGCGCGTTCCGTCGGGTAGAACTTCGTAGTTCAGATCGCCGAGGCGTCGAATGATTTTGTAGGGTCCGAAATAGCGTTTGAGAAGCTTCTTGCTGAGACCGCGGTGCCGTATCGGTGTCCGCACCCATACCCGGTCTCCGGGTCAGAAGTGCAAAAGTCAAAAGTCCGCGCGTTGCGAGATCAGTTGAGCGTCGTCGTTCCCATCGTCGGCCGGCATGTGAGGCAGCATGTCGTCGAGCATCGTGGTAACCTGTCCGGCCGTGTACCAGTTGGAATGGTGTCATTCCCGTAGTTTCTTGAACCGCTGTGTTGTACGCAAACGTGACGTACGGCAACACCTGGTCCCAGGGGCGGATGCAGGAATTTCTCGAGGGGGGGGGGGGGGGGGGGGGGGTAGGTGTTGGTCAGCGTAGCATATGTTTAGGAACCCACCCCCCCTCTCCCCCGTTTCCACGCCCAAAATTTATACACATAGAGAAATCAAGAGGGGGGTCAGGACATCCTGACTCCCCCTCTAAATCCGCCCCTGCCTGGTCCCACGTCTTGTGCTCTACGTCGACGTACATGGAGATCATGTCGGCGATCGTCTTGTTGAGCCGCTCCGTTAGCCCGTTGGTGTGTGGATGATTGGCGGTGGTTCGTCAATGGCTGTTGTGACTGAGCCGAAGAACTTCATGAGTCAGCTGTGCCATGAAAGATGACCCGCGATGTGTGATCAGCACTTCAGGTGCGCCGTGTCGAAGGAGAATAAACTCGACGAAAAACTTGGCGACTTCAACCGCTGTTCCCGATGGAAGAGCTTTCGTCTCGGCGTACCGTGTGAGATAATCTGTGGCGACGATTATCCAGCGGTTTCCCGACGTTGAAGGCGGAAAAGGGCCAAGTAAATCCATTCCAACCTGCTGGAAGGGCGTAGTTGGGGCAGGAATCGGCTGCAGAAGTCCATGCTGGCTTTGTCGAAGGCTTTTTACGTCGTTGGTGCACTCATGGCAGGACCGTGTGTACAGATGGACGGTTTTTGGGAGTCTCGGCCAGTAGTACTTGTCACGAATCCGGGCGAGCGTGCTGCTGTAGCCGAGGTGTCCAGCCGTCGGGTCGTCGTGGCAGGCTTGAAGGATTTCTTCTTGCAGGCTGGCCGGAACAACCAGCAGCCAGGCAGGGTTGCTTGTTCCGAAGTTCTTGAAGAGCACGCCTCGCTGCAGAACGAAGCTTGGTAAGTCTCGGGCCAAGACTCGCGGAACTGAACTTCCTTGACCTTCGAAGTGTTCGATCACGGCGCGAAGTTCCGGGTCGTCTCGTTGAAATGCTCCCATGTCGGTATCTGTAACTGCGCCGAGAAAACGGTCGTCATCATCGTCGTCGGTGCTGTCGGAAGGAGATTCGGCTGGGGCCCTAGACAAACAGTCGGCGACGTTATGCTTGCGGCAAGACTTATGCGCAAAGGTATACGTCGAATTCTCGCAGTCGGAGACTCCAGCGAGCGAGGCGTCCTGACGGGTCCTTGAGGTTGGCGAGCCAACGGAGAGCGTGGTGGTCCGTGACAACGCGGAACGGGATCCCGTACAGGTACGGTCGAAACTTGGTTAACGCCCAGATGACAGCGAGACATTCCTTGTCGGTCGTTGAGTAATTTTTCTCTGCCTTGGACAGTGCCCGGCTTGCGTAAGCGATCACCCTCTCTGCACCGACTTGTCTTTGGACGAGTACCGCGCCGAGTCCGGCGTTGCTGGCGTCCGTGTAAATTTCCGTTTCCGCTGCTGGATCGAAGTGTCCGAGGATAGGGGGCGACTGGAGTCTTTCCTTCAGTTCGTTTGAACGCTTGTTCTTGCTCCTTCCCCCACTGGAAGTTCACGTCGTCCTTCGTCAGATGCGTCAGCGGTGCAGAAATCTTGGCGAAATCGCGAACGAAACGCCTGTAGTAAGTGCACAGTCCAAGAAATCTTCGGCTTTCTTCTCTGATGGCTTCGGAAATGCGGCGACAGCGGATGTTTTTGCCGGGTCAGGGCTTACACCCTCAGCACTCACGACATGACCCAAGAATTTAAGCTCGCCGTAAGCGAACTGACATTTTGACGGCTTGAGTGTCAGTCCAGCAATCTGGATAGCCTGTAGCACGGCTCGCAGACGTCTCAGGTGCTCGCCGAAGTCGCTTGCGAATACCACGACGTCATCGAGGTAGACGAGACAGCTTTGTCATTTCAAGCCTGAGAGGACGGTATCCACTACGCGCTGGAAGGTCGCCGGTGCAGTGCACAGTCCAAACGGCATCACTTTAAATTCGTAAAGTCCGTCCGGCGTGACGAAGGCAGTCTTCTCACGATCCCGTTCATTGACCTCGACCTGCCAGTACCCACTCTTCAGGTCCATCGACGAAAAGTATCGGGCGTGGCGTAGCCGGTCCAGAGTGTCGTCGATGCGGAGCAGCGGGTAGACGTCCTTTTTTGTTACGGCGTTCAGTCGACGATAGTCCACGCAGAACCGAAGAGTCCCGTCTTTCTTTTTCACCAGGACTACCGGTGAAGCCCACGGACTGTTTGAGGGCTGGATGATGTCGTCGTCGAGCATTTCTTCAACTTGCTTCTGGATGACTACTCTCTCTCTCTCTCTTTCACCGAAACACGATACGGCGATCTATGAACGGGAAGTGCGTCGTCATCAGTAACAATTCGATGTTTCGCAAGCCGTCGTTTGGCGTACCTTTGACGACGTGGAGAAGCACTCACTAAACTCGGCAAGAAGGTCACTGAGTTGTCGCCGTTGTGGGGGGCAGGGTTGGATCGATGTCGAACTGCGAAGGCGGCGTTGTCTCGTGTGGCCACGAAGAGAGGTCTTCTGTTACTCCGGCGATAGCGGCTGAGTCGAGGGAGTTCCTCGGCGTAACCCACGGCGGTGCCTTTCGTAAGGTGCTGAGCCTCCTGTCGGAAGTTCGTTACGAGTGCAACAGTGCGTCCGTATTGGAGCTCCGCTATGCCTCTTCCGACGCCGATCCCTCTTGCTAGTAGCAGTTCGACGCTACCTTCCAGCAAAGCTTCTCCGTAGATGCCTTTTTCGGTCGCGACAGGCACAAGTACATTCGAGCTGTGGAAGTTCGCCCAATTAAACGTTTAGTTCCTTCAGCTACCCCGCACCTCCACCAGAATGTCACGAATGACAATTGATGAGGCGATGGTACCTGAGGCCACTAAACGTTTAATGGGGCGAACTTGTGCCCAAAAATAAAAAGGGAGCAGAAGAAAGCAGAGCGTCGCGGGCGACGAAGTCGGCGTGACAGCAGAGTTGAACGCTGGGGCGAAACTGACTGCAGATCGCCACACGTGTGGGCTTCTGGAACAATCGGCGTGTAGAACATTCTGACCTCGAACAAGCAACACGGTTCTCGAATTTACCAGAACAATACGTTAGAGTCAACAAAAATGCGCCTCCGCGGCCAGGAATCGAACCCTGGCTTTCTGCGTGGAACGCACGCGCGATAACCTTTAGGCCATATTGTTTGTTCTGTTGTTTTTGTCGTTTTTTTTTTCTTGAGGGGGGCGGGGGGGGGGGGGGGGGGGGGCGGGGTGTACGTTGTACGTGGCTTTATTTTATTATCAAGGTTGGTCTTCAGATTGCTGTACACAGATAACAACCTCTTGGTTTGTCTGTGGACTGTAGTAAGAAAACAAGCCACGGACAGGGAAATGACATTGATTATCTCGCGTAAGCTCTTCCCCCTAAATCGTAGCCGGGGAAACAGATAAATAAGAAGTGAGAAAATATGTTCTTGCGCCGACTTTCCGCAGCACCATCCCGTCCAGAGACAGCGCTAAGCTCTCGGCAGAGGCAGCGCCGACAAAAACACGCACCTTCAAGCGCAGCTCGTCCCGCCAAGTGCGAAGCGCTTCTGTTCCATCTCCTCCCCTACTACTCCGTCCAAATCCGCGGTAATCCAACCAAATAAAGTGACAGGGGGACGAGGGAGAGTTCCCAAAGGGATTCGGGAAGCCGAACGTCCCTATTTCCCCTCGCGCTAGGGAAGGAGACGCCCCGCTCACGATTCCCCACTCCCCGACGTCACTCTCCCTGTCCGTCCGTCTGCTTCACAGGCGCACTCTTCCTACGCTTCGTTTCACACTAACCTGGCAAAGAGCGAACGCTGCGGATCCCTCGAGCCAATCGGAGCGAAGGAGCCGAAACACGTGACATCACTTACGGAAGGTAACCGAAGCTGTTGGAAGAAGAGGCGAAGGAAAAACTCCAATCTTAGACAGACCCTCTTCTGTGTGTCCCAGACGTCGCTTTTGGGCCTTTCGGAGATTTGCCCGTCACTCGAAATTCGTACAAAAGCGGCTTTCCTCCTTTTCCCGCCCGTGGCTTAGACAGCACTGCGCGTCGTTATCTAGATATAGTAGAGTCACGTGTCCCCCTCCGAAGCTCTGATTGGCTCACTAGGACCGTAGCCTTGGCTCGTTGCCAAGTTATGGTGAGACGGAGTAGAGTAGCAGACGAGAGCAGGTCGTCGCCGCCATTATCGCGCAGGAACAGGCGCGTGGTAGGGAAATAAGCAGAGACAAAAGGTGAAGTGTCGAAGAGCGAAATAAGAAAACAAGCAAAAAAAAAAAAAAAGGAAAACGGGGACGCGGGGTTAGAAGAGGGCCGTGCGAGGGTAGTGAAAGGATTTTCACCTCAAATTAATGAAGCCGTCTTAGGCGCAACGTATACGTGTAAACTCGGAAGTTGGCTAATTAATTGAAGTGAACCGTCCATGCGGAGAGACAAGGACGGCGGACGGGCTTTCAATCGTGGCATTCCTGACGGTGTCGAAGAGAGCCCGACTCGAAGAGTTTCGTTTAGCCCGCCTTTTTTTTTTGTGGGGGGGGAAAGGCTCATAGTTGAGGAACTCGTCGAGCGCGACTGACGCTAGGGGGCGTATTTGAGTAGTCCCCTTTTTTATTACTCAGCCAGCCATTGGGGATTAATTTATCAACGCTTGTTCGTCTGACCCTGTCAAAAACAGTTTCGCGTGTGACGCGTCTCGATGAAAGATTGCGTTTTTCACCGGGCAAAGCGTGAACGATGAGTCAAAGGTTCGTTTGTGAAGGCGGCGGTCCCGCGGCGTCCGCCATTTCTGTAAGACGGTAACTCTTACGCCTCATTTTAGAGTATATTTTTCGATGTAAACTTGAGAATCGATTTCAAGACCACCAAAAGATAAATCACGGTTAGCTTTTCTTCTCTTTTTATTATTATTATGAGTGGGAGGCACACGATTGGAGTACTCCCAACTCAAAGGGAGGCAGTGCACCTATGGCGGAGGAGACGTGAAGTTGAAAAGTGGGGAGTTGCCGCCTACGCGAGTGTGCAGAGAAAACTGGTGAGGCCTGGCGGCGTAAATGTGAAACACAGAAAATGGGATTGAAATCACGAGGTTAGAGTTGCGAATAGCCTCAATGTGATAGCTTGACGCTCGTATAATAACTTGAAACTGTTCCGAAGGAAATTACGGATGTTTGCATGTCAAAGTTAGAGGAAAACAGCGTTCTCGGCATGGCGTTCAGCTGCTTTTGGATGCGTTCCGCATCCGAAAGAGAGGCCCTGCAGTTTTCATTCCGTCAGCGACCATAGGCGTACAACTCGGGGGGGGGGGGGGGGGGGAGGGGGGAAGAGCGACTATAGAAATAAATGCGCGCTCCCTCCTTCAAATTGAATGCGCCCAGTAAGAGGGCACCATGTCCTCGGAGATAACGATGTACCTCCACAGATACAGATCTCTTCCTCTCGTCTCTTCACGTATATTGAGACCGCGCGGTCGAAACAATCGGACGAGCCACGTCCATTTCGGGAACACACTTTAGACAGTCTGGTCTTTCGTATATTATTTCAGTTCTTTTTCCTTTCTTTTCTTTCTTTCTCTCTCTTTATTCATCTTAAAACATACAAAAACACACAGACATATCTATGTCTGTGTGTCGTCTGAGAGTCGTCTGAGAAATTAGAAGTGAGTGCCAGCGTGCTCCCTTTTACAACGCCGCCTCGTAAACTCTCAAAGATGTCTTTTTCTTGCGGTTCGGCTCTTCTTCCCTTTTTCTTCCCTCCCCCAGCAATGCCGACAAGAGGAATGATATCTAAGCCTTAGCCTTCTCAAACAATTCTTTCTTTATTTCTTGTATATTTGGACGAGAAAAAAAAAAACACAAAAAAGGTAACAGTTTTCGCCCTTCCTCTTTTGGTGCCGTCAGAGCGATTCGTACCGAGACATCGCGCGAACCGTACGCTCTGCAACCTGCATGCGTGGAGCTGCGTGTTTAGATTCAACTTGACTCCAGCCACGTGTTTTGGCCCAACGTAATTGATATATAGCAAAGGACATGTGATGCGCCCATACACGACGTTAAGGTTGGACGTCCACTAAAATATGCGATGGTTTTGAAATATAGCCATAGTTACGTAAACAAAAAAAAAAAGATTTTCTTTATTATTTTTTTAAAATTTAGCCGGTACATTCTAGGTAAAATTATATGACGCCTTACTGTGGAGGAAAAATGACATGGCGCTGTAGCCCTACTGTCCAACATCGCGAGGGGCGTCACTAGCACTGTCAGTTCGTGGGCGGTTTGAAATATTTACAATAAGAATATAGAATATATATAAAACACAATTGGGCTGATATTGCATGCAACAAACCCGCTGCTGGTTTCGATGCAGATTTAAGCTTTGAGCATTTACTTTGTGTGATTTCACGCGTGGTAACCCTGAGTTTCACATATACGACGTCCCATAAACACCGTAAAGTAGAATTTTTTTTTCCTTCACGACAATGATGCGAATGACGACTACTATACTCTTTCGTCTTTCCACTTCCACACCGTACCACATGCGTCTTTCCGAAATTTGGCGTTGTAGCAGCTTAAAACGCTCGGTATTCGTTTGCACATACTGGTGATCTTGTTGGGCCACTACAGTCACTGACAGGTAGAATCTTAAGATTTCCAGGAAGGTGCATAAGCTCATTCCTGCGGTGTTTTGGAATTTGGTGAGCCCTTTTTCTTCGATGGTAGATTGGAGATCATACATGAGGCTTGCGTGCGGGATGGAGTAATTCATGTCCTCCACGTCAATAGAAAATCCCGAAGCGAGCGATGAGGTGCCCTTGATCTTGAAGGAAGGAGCAAAGACCGCGTTTTGCCTCGTAGCAAAATATAAGCTACGCAACGCCAAAACGCTGTCTCCACCCCAATGTAGCGCTGTAGCGGTCGGGACCTGGTGCCAAAGTTACAAAGCCCAACATTATTTGATTCAAAGAATATAAGCGATTTTTAGAAACTTTAACTGAAAAATAAAAGTGTTCCGGTAGCAGGCGCTACTCATCTCTATATATTCGTCAGTTTTGTTCTCCGACGTTTTCTCACTGGAAATTTCCAAGAAACATTCCGTATAACTTTCAAATTAGTAAACGGCAAGTTGTGAAACTTTTCCCATCTGGTCCCACTCGCTCGCTCTACATTTGGACGGACGCTGGATGCTCGGCGATACGTAGTTTATTTTTGCGGAGAGAAAAACACGGCTATCTCTTCATCCAAACACCCTGTACGTATATAGTTGCGGGGTCACCTTAGAAGTCAAAACCCTCAGCCAACCGTAAGCAGGCTATCCATGTATCAAACACGGGTCAACTATATGTATCGTCCTGCCCCCCCCCCCTTTCCACCCCCCTCACCCCAACTCCCCCTGGTCCGCATCTGTGAGATTGTATCTCTTTACTGCCTTGTCAGGACCCAAGTTTTAAAAGCACACCCTCCCCACCTTTTCCAAAGACGAATCTCTCAGAAAGGAGACCTCCCGCAAAAACACTATACTTCGTGTCACCTAACGACGGAGTGCGGCGGAGACTACGAGCCCTCCCAGCCAATCCAGTGCCGCGAGCCTGTCACGTGTCCTCACGCCTCCCTAATGTCACGTGACACTCACGCGCCATTGGATTGGCTCGGATTGGCTCGTAGCGTCCGCAGCGGTCCATCGTATACAACGTGAAACGGAGTGTAGAGAAATGCGACCACGTGATAAACGTCCATCTTATCCCCGTCTTCAATCCGAGCGTCGTAAAATGTCCCTCCTGCGCAGCGCGAGTCGCTCATAAGCGCACTCTTCCGCGATCGCAGAAAAAAAAAATACGAAGAAACACGTGAGCCAGAGGAATAAAACTGGAAGTGAAAGCTGTTTGGAGAATAAGAAGAAGAAGAAAAAAAAGGAAGCAAATCAGTGACGTTGACGTGTCGACGTGTCTGTCCTCTCCTGGTACACCAAGGACTCTTCTGAAGAGGATGGTCCTTTTTACGACAGTCAAGAAGAGATCCGAGGGTGCGGCGGCGGGGGTTATGGTCGGGGGGTGGGTTTTATGCGTCTGTTTGGCGAACCATTCTGGGAGTGCTCGTCCGTACACATGGTGTGGTTTTGAGTTCAACTGCTCGTTCCATGGAGCACTGCCCTGAGCCCCATGCAGTAGAGAAAGCAATCTTTGAAGGGTCGCAGAGGCAGCTGCATTCAACTTTGATTGCTGGACGAGTCCCTCTATCCAGCGTCCATTTGATCTAAATGTGGGGATCTATGTTTTTGTAAATCCTGGTCAACCCTTTTGTTTAACCCCAAGTCCAAATGCCTGGTTTGAACCATTACGTCGTTTCACCATGCATAGTGGTCCTTCCCGCTTGTTCTTGCCGATAAGAACTACAAAGCTGAAGATTTAGCGAGGGCCTTAGGCTGTACGGCTTAACGCCTTGGAGAAGACAAGTTGGTTAACAAGAATATGCGAAAATTTTGAGCATATCTCGCACTTTTTGGTTCTTCTGGCGTTCAAATTGAGAATCGATGGATAAATGTTTCATTGGAGTTTCAAGCAGCGATTTTAAGCGGGGTTTTGTTCATTATTTTTATAAACCGGAAATTCGCTGGGACGTCAAAGACTAAAGCACGCCTGGTGGCGTTTGCAAAGAAAAGGGTCGATATACAGAGAGTTTGGTCATTAATTGGTAAGAATAGGGCGAGAATAAGGGCACCTCATTGGCTGAAATTGATCCAATGACCTTAGGTGCGATTATTGACAGCTCTTGTGACCAACCATTAGCCACAAATATTCCCGTAGTGGGCAATGAGCTTAAAAATATCCTCCAATCACAATTTCTAGGTAAGGATGTATTCAAGTATTTCATTTAAGCACACTAGAACTGAAATTTGTGACTCTTTGTAACTGAAAAGGCAACACACGTGACGTTGTTGTTACGGCGACATTCAGAGCGCACTCAATCTTTCTTTCTCAATCTTTCTCTCAATCTTTCACCCCACATTGGCAGTTGCGCCTCATGGTTTTGAAAATTTTTTCTCGTCAATATATGCCATCTTTTACTGGCTCAGTAAACGCACACCGCACCTTGAACCAGCCCTTTTCCACCAATTTCTTACAATTATACATGCATGTACTTTTAGCATGACCCAGAAACAAAAAAAATACCTGCGCCGCGCAACGCGAATCCTTCAAGGTCATCCCAGCACATTCTTACTTCGGAAGTTCATCACGAGGAGAATATGCGGCGCTGGCCGCGCCGCCGCTTTCGCTGCTCCACTCCTGCTCCAGCTGGCTACTCAAATTGACCAGACACTCTCTATATACGGCTCTGACATAGAGCAGAGCCGTCACTGACATAGAGTACCGTGGAACGCCATATAGACGCTGTGTTTCTAAACGTTTGTATTCCATACAATACACCGCAGATAGCGTAGCAACCGTCCGGCGAGTCGAACGACGAGAGGAGAGACCTGATGAGAGAGGGTGGTACTGCTCGTGCAAGCAGCGTCTATGATCAGTTGCGTAACTAATCTAATCTAATAACGTTGTCAGAAGCGTTTAAAAGAGGCGGAAGTTACGTGTGGCGTAACGACCGAACATCCAGCAGATTTTGTAAATTTTAGACTTGTGCGTCAACATCTAGAAGTGTTCGTCAAAATACCGTTGTTCTCAAGTTGTGAACCCTGCAGCTTAATCATTTCATTCAATAATTTAATTTATTAATACTATCAGCCCGTGAGGGCTATTACAGGGGTGAAAATCACAACGTAAAGACCGACACATACACTTTAACAGAAATGAAAAAAATATACAAGTAAACAGTCGCCCGATTAAAAAAACGATAACGTCATGCCATGAGTAATCAGAGCATGCATCAAATGGGCAAAAAAAAATATCGGTGAAGAAACAGGGAAGAAAAAAAGTGACACACATTCATTTTCATAATAGACACGAAAAGAAAATGTCACTGCCAAATCGCGATAGGCAGTGGGCATTAAAACAATAATTCCGATGCATTTGAAAAATTCATCGGGAGATGTACACGAAACAGCTCTATCAGGCAAAGCATTGATTTCTCTAGGGAAGAAACTGAATTTATTAAAGCAGTCATTCAGAGGAGATGGTTTTGAAGTAAACATGCTATGGTGATGCCTCGAGGATTCGCTTTTGCGGATTTCGAAGTTGTCGGATTTATTAATTTTAACGTGATTATGCATTATATGGGAAATAGATTTTAACCTATCAGACTTAGTTCTAGATTCAAATGATGGAATGTTGGCAATTTCACGTGATTTAGCAGGCGAGGCAACGTGGCGATATTTCTTAAATATGAAACGGGAGGCTCGCCGCTCGATTTCCTCAAGCTTAGAACAATTTGAATGGTATGAGGGTCTCGTAACTTTTCGGCATATTCAATAATAGGTCTAACTAGAGTTTCATCAGCAACTACTTCTATTTCGGGTGTAGAGCTAGTAAGTTTCGCCTCAGGCACCATATTGTTTTGCTATCCTTTTTGAACACATTACAATATGGGTATTCTGTCGTAGATCAGAAGTAAATGTTAAACTTAAGTATTTATATTCCTTGATCCTGTTAAGCATGCTACCGTCTATGCTATAATCATAATTAAAATATTTTTTTCTTTTTAGTTATTGACATACAGACCAATTCTTTCGGGTTCAGCACCATGTGCCACTGGTCACACCAGTTTTTTATCATTTGTATATTGCTATTTAGCTTGACCTGGACATCAGGTGTTTCTATTTTATTGTAAATAATACAATCGTCAGCGAATAGCTCAATTGGTGCTGAAATGACAGTGAAAATTATTCATAAAAATTAAAAATGAAAGGGGGCCGAAGACACTCCCTCGGGGTACACCTGAACCCACTTGTGAAAGGCTAGATTTACGCCCTCCAACTTTCACATATATATTTCGCGAAAAAAAAATGTAAGACGAAAACTATGTTGAAAACCATGCGTAACAACTGGTTTAAGAAAGAAATAGTTGATTTTTAGTATCGGTTTTAAATGTGCCACGTTATAAAACGCTTTGACCAAGTCTAAAAACATTAATTCAGTTTGACCACGGAAATTTATAGTCTGTGAGAGATAGCGAACAGTGTCGATCAGCCGGGTTGTTGTGGAAAGTCGTCTGCGGAAGTTGTCTTGAGATCGGAACACCAGCTCAAAATGTTCAAGACAAGACATTAAATGTTTAGATACTATATGTTCAAGTAACTTAGGGCACGTGCCAGTGAGTGAAATGGGGCGATAATTACTGGCGTCTGAAGCCCTTCCACTTTTGTGAACCGGTATGATTTTTGCGCGTCCACGCGCTTGTAAAATAACCACTTTTTACAGATGATTGGAAAATCAAGGTAAGATATTTGGATAACCACTCAGCGTATCCTTTTTTTTTTATTAATTAGGAACTACATCTGGCCCCAGGCTTTTCTTTATATCGATGTTAAGTAAAAGGTTGAAAACGCCTTCCTCGCCTATTTGAGACACATTGAAAGAATAAGACACATGTTGGGCGAGGAGCGACGAACATTTTCTTGCGACTAGCAGCAGTATAATAAAGTCGCAGCGATCTTTTCTTCGTAATCACGCCATACAATAAAAAAAACGCAAGAAAGAGACATGGAAAGGGAGCATGCAAAGAAAGGAGACGTTATTTTGGACATTAATAAGATTAGACGATAAAAAGAAAGGATGTCATGACGGTAAAAACTACATTACTTCCTAAAACTATGACCAACGGCTATGTCAATTCCGGAGACAAGAACGCAATCTCTTATCGAGTTAAAAATATTATTTCGGTGTTGCTCTGCTCAACCAACACGCTCGTCAGCCTACATCGAGTATTTCGATGTTCTTGATGGGAGGGCGATTTGAAAAAGTACTCAAACTTAGCAACGTTTCATCGTCCCAAGCGAAAACAAAAGAGATGAAAAAGAAGTTTGAAATTTCAACGCGATCTTGATTGATATTGAGATCACTGTACAGCGTCATTTGGTTAGTGGATTAATGGATCACCAAAACTTACTGGGCGCCTCACATTGAAATGCTGTGTCATGTTATAAAATTTCTCCTTGATTCCTTCACAATTCTTTCACAGTTGTTGACTCACCTGACAAATACATTTTCTTATTTTTAGTTTGTGAACTCGCTTTCCGTTTCCGCTAGAGTTTTCGTTTGGCATGAATACTTTCTCGAGTAATTCAGGGATTTCGGATTTTATCTTTTTTTTTTACTGCATCTCGAAATATATCATTCGATACACAGCATAGTCATGTTTGAAAAAAAAAAAAAAAAAAACTCCCGAAGCTCGTCAGCACTGGCGTTTGATTGATAAAGAAATACAAAATCATCGAACGACTGTTCGAGAGATTTGGGATGCCTACGACATCAGCGGCCCTAAAACCCCAAACCGTCTTTCGAGCATGATCGCGAGAAGTAGAGGGGTAAGGACAGGTCCGTCAGTTTATGATCAATAGACCCTCTCTAGTTTCATAGTTACAAAGAAACTATTTCAATCGCTCGTAAACAAAGATTTGGTCTAAATCGATGACGTTGTGTAACATATTCTTCTGTGATCTGTTACGACCTGAGTTAGATTGTAGCAGGAGGCAAGCTGTAATAATTGTACGCAACTAGCTGCTTCGGTTGTTCCATGTAAATCTGTAATCCAGCCACTTCCTGGTAAATTAAAATCACATAATGGCATTATATTATCTTCGTGCCTGATATTTAGATCCATATATTTTTTAGTTTATCTATAGTACATCAACCGACGAGTTAGACGGTCGATGTGCGCCTCCAATGTAGACTGTACGTGTATTCAACTTAATCTTAATCCACAACGCTTCAGCATCACCCGTACGTCACTAAGAATAGAAAATGCCAGATTTTTTACACCATAGTTTCGACGCCGCCCTCTCTCACTGCTTGGTATTTTCGTATTATTGTGTAGCTTGGCGGCGTAAGCACAGAGTCTGAAATATCCGGATAAATCCAGGTTTCCGTAATTACAATGATATCAGGTTCGTGCCCTAAGATGCTGCATTTAAATTCCACTGTCTCGTTCAAAGTACTTCTGACGTTTATATCTATCATTTTAAAGCAAATTTATCAAATATAAATGTGGCTTTGGCACCTTTTCGCCTCTTTTCTGCGGTAGAGTTCCATAGGTTTTTTTTCTTATTTCTACAACTCCATTATAAAAGTTTTCGTTAAGGCTGATTTGTGTACCCTTAAGCTTAAAGCAGTTTTTCAAAATAGTAATCTTTTCTCTGAAGTCCGCAACCTTGAATATAACAGGACAATCCAGACTCGGCGTCTTTTTCTCTAGTTCGTGTATTTATTTAGCAAAGCTTAATTTCTGATTCAACATATTGCCAAATATTCCATCATTTAGTACATCTTCGTTTTCGGTTCCCGTTTTCTTTATGCCCCTTACAATGAGGTTGTTCCGTCTGGAACTGTTTTCCAGTTCCCTGACTTGTCCAGCAAGGGCACCCATTTCAGCATCGCAGCCACTCGCGAAACGTTCAAGCTTGGCAAGCCGCAAGCCTGTTCTGATTTTCATCCAAACTTTATAGTAGTTTATTTTATATGGCACGAAGTCTGTTTTCTTTTTGAATCATACTTGCTTCCGTAGAGGCCCTTTTCTCTTTGGCTGTATATATAGTTTTAGAGAATCTCTCTTCGGGTTAAAAGCATTTCATTAATCATTTCCTACATCATCATCCCAGGGTTTTCCTCAACATCTCCGGATCGCGTGAGTAACAGGCTTGCTATCGAGAAACAGTCATGAACGCAATCAAGGGTTGTATGTGAATTCACGGCAACACAATCAAGCAGAGCTCTACCCGCATATACCATAAAACAAATGTGATCATATACACGTTTGCAACAATACGGCACGTGGGTGCCGCCATCATGCTATAGGTTTTCAGATTGTGTGAGCCAAGCCTTGGTAAGGCGTGCCGGTTGCCAGACGGATTCCTTAAAGAGGGCACTTTCTACCCACGGTGCATGGTCAGATTGTACAGGGTGTCACAAAAAAAAATTACAGGGTTTTTTTTTACCGCAAAAATAAACTAGGCCTCGCCGAACGCTCATTCTCCGCCCAAATGTATACGCTAGAGGTCACAACCAGATGCCAAAGTTTCAGCCCGATCCGATACCTTATTCAAAAGTTATAACAGATTTTCTAAAACTTTCAATGGCGAAATGGAGGCCGACGGAGTTTTCGAATACATGGGGCTCTATGAAACCGAAAACGGGCAAAAATGGGCTTCATTTTCCCATTGAAATTTTCAGAAATTCACTTATAACTTCTGAATAAGGTATCGGATCGGGCTGAAACTTTGGCATCTGGTTGTGACCTCCAGCGCTACCTTTGGGTGGAGAATGAGCGTCCGGCAAAACCTAGTTTATTTTTTCGGTAAAAAAAAAACTGTAAATTTTTTTGTGACACTTTGTACACATTCGAAGTGTGGCCGCTCGCAAACATCTACAGAGATGCACTACCCGCTAAAACGTTGACAGAGTTTCCAAGAAAAGCATTTTCGTTCCTTCCCTAAAGCCGCACCCATACAAAAATGGTCTATGGTCGTCTATGGAAAATTATATGGCAGGCTATCACCCCCTATGGCCCTCTATGGTCGGCCATCGAAATCCATAAAGACAGCTACAGACAGCTATAGAAAAATCTATGGCCCCTTGCCTAAAGACTGGGAACCAATCAATTTTCTTTACCCGCCTATAGAACATTTTATGGCCCTGAGTCTAAACACTGGGAACCAATAAAATATCTTTAGATGCCTATAGAAAATTATATGGCCCCACGTCTAAAGACAGCGAACCAAAAAATGTTCTTTACCCGCCTATAGAAAATTCTTTGGCCCCGAGTTAAAAGACTGGAAACCAATAAATTGTCTTTATGCGTCTATAGAAAATGTATGGCCCCGAGTCTAAAGACTAAGAACCAATAAATTTTCTTTCCACGCCTATAGAAAATCACTACCAGCGCTTACTTTTTAGTAAAAACACTCCACGTTAGAAAATGAAAGCAATACTGAATTTCTGTAATGCCGATGACAAACCATGACCCAAGATACTCTGCTGTTGCAACGAGTCGTGAAAACCAGTAATATCGTTTGTTTGAAAAATCCATTGAAATACTTGTGCAACAATTAAAATGAATTATTACCCCTCAAAAGTGAAACTAAATTACACTCGCGCCGAACACTGCAATCAAGCAATAGATTAATTGCAATCTTCAGCACCAGTGTACTGCATGTCATCACTGCATTCTCAAAGTGATTCATCAAGATTATTAAAAAGATAATTAATTAATTTTAGTTAATTAGCCTAATGATCTACATTTGCTTTTTTCAGGGTTTTGAATTAAGAGATGGGGGCTATTCCAAGAGACAATTCAAATAATGTATTAAGTACGAGTAATATTTGCTCCGCCTCTCCGTGTGTTTGTGACAAATAATCGGTCACCGGCAAAGTCGGATTCAAAAATTAGACTGCCATATATACAGGTAGTGCGAACATAGCATATATAGAAAAGCCCGGTGGCGCTGCGTTGTCGCTGTTGTGTGGGGTAGTGTTCTGCTTGTGTTCTGTGTATTCAGAGATGTATGTATAGCGCTAACAAATCGGAAAAACATGAAGAAAAAAAATTTTTTTTTTTAGAGTCTGCTTGCTAAAGAGAGCCATAGGGAAAGCCTTAGAGAAGCCTTTAGCCAACCATTAGCCAAGCTAAAGAGCGCTATGGCTGCACGGCGATAGGGCCATAGACAAAGCTAAAGAGGTCATAAAGGCGACCATAAAAAATGCTAAAGACAGCCATAGAAAATTCTTTAGTTAATTGGGCCAAATAGCTAAAGCCGACCATACAAAGAATTTTCTATAGCCGACCATAGGACATTTTTGTATGGGCAGTCCCACTACTCATATATCTAACAAAAGACACAGTGTTCACGGCAGGCATGAGATAATTACCTGCGGCACGCGCCTCAATGCTTGTTCTAAGAAGCGTGTTCGCACCATAGTGCTTCGAAAGCACGACTTGCGACAGTTTTTGAATGAGCAATATGACAAAGAGCGTCATAAGAGAAGGAAACAATTGCCTCAAGCAGCGTCTGCAAACAGTCTTTTGTATGATTATAGCCACTAAATGAGCTGCGCTTAGAGTATCGGCACTCCGTTCCCCGACGCTGTTGTGGGCGCCGCCATTTTGCTTCGTATGCAGAGCAGACGCAACTGCCGATCGTCATGATTCAAAGGTGCGACTTCCTCAGCATTAGATTCGGTGTTAGGAAGCTCATGTAACAATGATTTGCTCTGTCGCGAACTGCTTAAACATTTGTGGAGGGCGGAAAAGTGTTTCCTGTGATTTCAGACAAACACTTCAGATAACTGGCAACCATGATTTTAAGACACATAATGGCCAAGTGTCGTTACTCTGAAGCGTAGCTTTTTTAGGTGCACTGTATGATGTGTTAGTTGCAGTCTGACCGCGGCGTAATGTTTTTTCATCTTAATGTGTTCAAGCTGCTCTTATGAGAATAGCCGCGCAAAAGCTGCCGGAACAGAAATCAGAGGGGAAGGGGGGCGGGGAGGGGGGGCGTCCGCCTCAGCTCCGCTGTCCGAGACATTCGCGGGGTCGTCGGAAGGCAGCCGCGAATGTGCTCCGTCAATCCGAGCAGCCTCGGGGAGCCGTGTTACACATCGGGCGCAATCTGCAGATTGGGACAATCCGTCATGGCCTGACATGCTGACCTGTTGCTTCGCGTCACTCTATATCGCTGCGGTCGGCGATGTCTGGCTGGCCCCGCCGTCTGTCCGCAGCCGCAACGGGGAGACTGATGGGCGGATTCGATGGGGGCCGCCATCTATTGTAACACCCTGACATATTTTTTTTTCTTAGTCCTTCAGTTTATTGTTTTTTTTTTTATCTTAGGTTATGAATGTTGCCGGCTTCATACATATACTTATTACAATGTGACATTGTGAGCGAGATGTACATGTTACGTCTCGCGGAAGTTGGGCCGCTCCCAGCAAATCACAACATATTACACACCCACGCACACACACACGCGCACACGTACGCACAAATCAATGCAGCATAATAAAGATTAGTTGCATACTTTTTTTATAGTCGGTGGACCGCGCACCTGACGGTGCCATCGCATCTCCAAGAATGATTTTTTTTTTTTTTTAGACCAGTGAGATTCAGTGTAACACGGAAAAGGGGCCCACTGGAAGCCACTGGAGAAGCCGCTCTCTAGAGGTATTTTCTTTTTCCACGCTCAGGTTCCCAAGGGGTTTATATTCAAGTTCCTCCTTCCAGTTTCGACTGCCTTCGTGCTATTGTTTGGTATCTGTGGCGTTTATCATGCAAAAGAGATTACGTAAACCCATCGTCTTTCAGTTTGTGTTTCATGGCAAAACGCACACACGCACGCACACACACACACACACACACACACACACACACACACAAAACCAATAAGAAAACTTGTATTTGAGTTAGCACTACGTGAATCGTTACTTCACGTGCTGCGATCGCCCGCCGAACACCCTTGGGTTTCTCTTTCAAGGTTCCGCTGTGTCATATGCCTCTCAAAATCAGGCCTGGATGCTCGAGGGAGGTGCAAAAGCTGAACACGTCTCTTTGTTGTGTCCCGGTTACATCCCAGACACTGGTCGGGTTGCAGGATCCGAAACGCATCTCAACGCCGAAGGCAGACAAACCGAGAGAAAACAAAACTCTCAGGGGCGTCTTTTTTGTGTCCTTTTCTTGGTCACGTCATCCCATACGTGAGGGGATGTCGGGAGCAGAGGACACCGGAGGGCCTGAATCTGCGGTCACACTGCTTTTACATGGTAGAAAAGACAGTCTACAGACACGGCTTGCAGACAATGTCTGCAAACATGCCTTGAACATGTTTGAGGCATGTCCGCAGACAATTCTATCATCATGTCCGCGTAGAAGATCTGTGTCTCTTTTGTATGATGAATATGAGCAGTGTTAGGGTGGCTCGAGGTCTCCACGTGTTTATGCATCAGCCTCGCGTGTGCTGTTGATGAGACGCTCATATAGCATGCTGACTATACATATATATACGGCGCTTTAGATTACAACGAGCTGCGCGGTTACCCAGGGTTGCGCGGAGGAAAAAAAAACTTCCAAGTTCCACTCTGGTGAAGAAGGAAGACCAGCGGAGCTGTACAGTGGAAAGTAATGGCCGGCCGCAAGCCGTCAAGCCAGAGTGGAAAGGCTGCCGCCATCTATGAGCGACGGCGGCAACCAGATACGTGGCAATTGCCGCCGTCGCTCATAGATGGCGGTAGGTGTCCAGAGTTCGGTGTCTTCATTTCTTTGCGGGGGACACGATCCTGCGGAAAGTAGCCCTTAACAGCTCCGCTGTAAAAGAGAGGACGAGAAAAGGAGACGGTGAAGCGAAGTAAAAGTTGCGCAATACACACCTACAAACTATAGGCAGATATGGCTATACTTCGTTTCACCTTATGTCCGAGCGCGGCCGATGTTATAAGCCGAAGGGCCAATCAAACAGCGCAAAAAGCGCAACGTCATGGCGTGCTCTCTGCGCTTGATAGGACTAGCCGGTGGAGGAGCACGCACAGAGAGACGGCGAATACAGGTTGGTCCTATCAACTACAGAGAGCACGCCATGACGTTGTGCCTCTTTCGCTGTTTGATTGGCCCTTCGGCTCATAACTACGGCCGCGCTCGGACCCAAGCTGAAACGAAGTATAGTCACGTGGCAGGGAAAACACGGTTGATGCTGATGACGAGGATTATAATGACCACGATGGAAGTGATACAATTGCTGTTGGGTGATGATGAGAATCGCACTGCTTCCACATTTGCATTAGTACTATTGCTACTACTACTAAATCTAGCATTACTACTACCACTTTTACTACTATTATTCCTATAACCACTGCTATTACTATTACTACTGCCACTGCTACTGCAGTTATTGCTATCACTGGGACTACTCTTACTTCAACCACCACTACTCTCGGTATTACCACTACCACGGCTTCCCCAATTACTATTACCACTGTGTCTACTAATACTTCTACCACCACTAGTATTAGTATTGGTGCAACCCCTGCTAACACAGTTAGTAGCCACTGCGACTACTATTACTTCTACCACCACTACTATTCCTTTCACTACTACCACTATTACCACTAATACTACCACCAACCACTACCGCTAATAATATTGTGAATGATAAGAATTCCAAACCCTCCGCTTTATAATAGAGACTCTGTGATGGTTATGGTAATCAGACAGTTTCCGTCGTGATAGCACTGAAACGGACAATACTCACTAAATTTTTTTTTTATGTGATATTAACGAATGTCAACGCCTAGTGATTATGGTGACTTATTTACGATGTCCACAACAACGTTTGTAGTCGGTTGCATTCACAGTATTATTGTCTATCATGACGATGGCGAGACAACTTTGCTAATAGGATTTTTTCCATTAACCGGAACACATGACCTGTCCACACTATCCGGTGTCCCAGGGCGCACCCAAAAAGAGTCAGCCTTCCGTGGACGAAGAAGAGACGTCCCCGTCGCCCGGGCGTTTTTCGCGACGTGACCAGCAGAAATGGTTGCCAGAGGCCGCCATGATGAATGAAGACGGAGTAGACGGCACTAGGCCCCCTGGCGGCAGTCAGTTCGAAACGGCCTCGCGCGAGCCCGGAGTCCCGGATGACACGCGGTCGCTCTAGAGAGCCAAGATTTAGGAGATGAATCAAGTTCAATCACGGAGAACGTTTGCAAGTCAATGGCAGACGACGGACGCCTCCTCCGGAGATTGGTCGCAAGTGCGTATGCGCTGCGCTGCCGTGCGGTGAGGAGGAAAGCGGATCGAAAGGTTGAGACGCTTGCAGACGATCAACGGTTTCCTCGCCTCTTCGCAGCACGTTGTATTGCAATACTAAAAATCTTGGGGGACTCTTAAGCTTCGCCTTTAAGTGTCGAACGCGACAGCGATATCGGGCCCCGGGCGTTCGCATCGCCTTCTAATTCGCCGTGCAAGCGTGCCTTGCGTAGCCTAGTCAGTGGCGTGTCTGGCTCGCAACCGAAGGGTTGCCTAAAATTCTTGGAATTTTTCTTAAAGATTCTTTTATGAAGTGAAATTAAATTAGTCATGCGGCGACTTTTAGTTCGCATTACGTGTCATCTTTTTCTTCATTCCACGCGTGACGTCACGTCTCACGTGAGCGTCGTGGGATGTTCGAAATTCCCGCGTGAGGTCATGTGGCTGTGACGTCGCGACCCTATCGACCAATCAGGATTGGCGCCACGCCACCGACACGGGATTTTCTGCCACGCCACCCTAGGCCGTCTTTTCTGCGACACGAAAGGTACAGACTGTGCAATGGTACGCCACGAAATACACCAAAGATCCGGGGGGAAGCCCTTTTGGCACTGTTTGGATTGGCTTCGTCAAATCGTAGCGTGGACTGCGGTCGGATTCGAAATGAAACGGAGTGCATAGCCCAATCGTTGACTCTACTCGTATTAGAATCGCGATCCACGAACCACGCGCGTGCGATCCCGATCGGATAGTTGGAAACACTCTGTAATCCGGGCGCACGAGGTTCGCTCCGATCCGAACAACACTCCGTTCCTCTGACATAGTGGACCTTGCCCGAACCATAGGGGAGCCTTGGAGCCAATCAGATGCCGAGGTCGTGACACGTGACTTCCACCTTTCAGGAATCCGGTTGCTCCTGATTGCGAGGTCAGGTGACCCACTCGCCCCCGCTTTCATTGGCTCGGACAGCTCGTGTAGGTCTTGCGGGAGTCCGAGGAACAAAATGGAGTTTTGTTAGGAGTTTTGGGGACGACCGCGATAAGCCCGGCGTTCAAACGGTCGGTTCGGTCCGTCCGGCGCGTGGTGTGACGTCCTTGTCACCCGGCGTCTATTGTTTCTTCTCCCGTGTAAGGTCCTCTCCGCCGTTTTCGCTTCTGGTGATTGCTTTGCGCCTGTCGACGTGCGTTCTTCGGGAACACGCCTTTGATTTTATGGTTGTTGTCTGAATTCTCTGTTGGAAGTTGTTTCGACGTTCTGATTCGTCTCTGCTCGCTGCTCGGCTGTTTGCGCTCGCGTCGCATTTGTGGTTTTGTCTTATTGGCTGTGTGTTTCACTTTGTCTCTCGACGATTTCTAGGAATTGAATTTAAAATGCGGGTCTCGGGAGGTTGGGGCGGGGCTTTGAAGTCTTCGTTTTGAAGGTTTGATGTCCCTTCGAGGTTACATGAGCCCTGAACCATTGCGAATATATTTTTATGTTTTGAGTCATCTTGTTTTTTAAGAAACGCTGGTATGGTACGCTCCGAGTTTGTGCCTGTCATAAAATAATATATTTATCTATGCCCTTGCTTAGTACACATGGGGGTGTCCTTGCAACCCATACAGATAACGCAAGAGTATAGTTCAATATTTTATTGCGTTCTGCACTTCACCAAGATGTGCGGTTTGGCATACAGGAAATCAATTGCAGCCTTTCCTCCGACTCAGTTTCTAAGGCCCTCGAGAAATGAACGGGATGAAACATTACGTAAACATTCACAATTAAGATAGGGAATGCATAATATGCGACCACACATCTAAAGCTCCGCTATTTGCCCCCTTGAAAAGACGGAAATAATTGAACCACCCAAGCAGAATCGATAGGGGAGTAGACATCCCCTTCTCCTGCCCCCTTTTGCTATCACGCACAGACGAGCAAGCACACAGCGAAGCTCAAGATGTTGTGTACGTCCAAGTACACAGTGCAAGAACAGAAAGTACGAACGCACTCAGAGACACAACTAAGATCGAAAGGGGCAGTAAAGATAGGAGAGCGCAGATCATCGAACCACCAGTGGGCCAGAAAGCTCCCTTCCAACTCTGGCTACAGCCAAGCCAGAACCATATCCGGAGACACCCTCTCCCAATCTTTCCCTCCGACAGCTAGCCTGTACTAAAGACACACGCACACGAGCACACCCGCGCTCCGCGTCTGGATATACAACACATACAAAAAAGAAACAGCTTGTTTTATGAAGCACGGTGCGTCGTAAAGAGAAGAACCGCCTGAGCTAGCTGCGAACGGTGCGCATAGACCAGACGCACCATACCACCCTCCCCGCATCGTACACTTTCTCCCGCTTTTATTTCTTGCCGTGAGGGGGCGGTAGGAGTCTCAGAGTATTTACAGCCCTAAGCCCTAACGCTCCGTCGCGCTGAGGGCTCGGATGTGTAGTTAGTTTCGTTTTCGGTTCGCGCCGTCGTCTGCTTCGGAGCGCCCCTCCGCCATGTTTAGGGTCTTGTCGCTGCCGTTGTTGTCGATCTTGATGCGGATGCAGCACCGTGGTTCGCGCCTCTTATGTGCCTCCTCTCTGTTTACCTATCACCTTCTTTTTGTGAACTGTACGTAACCCAAAGTTGCCGCTCCACCTCCACTTTACTGCGCGATGGATTTTGTTGTCCTTTCATTCTTTCGGGTTATTAGCCGAGACAAGTTGTCCGCTAAGGTTCTATTCTCTGGTTTTGCTCTTTTTGTGTTTTCATTTCGCATCTTTAGCTCGAGGTTGCATCTCGCCCACCGCGTCCGGAGTTCCCTCCGCTTTTTCTTCTTATTTCGCCTTTACGGCGCGCTGTAAATCTTGGGCAATGACTGTATAGGTCGACATCGCCTTGCTCAGTGCTGCTGTTGTTCCAGTCCCCTTGCTGTTGTCACCGTTGTCGCTATTATTGTTGTTGCTATCTTCGCGGATGGTGCCACCCATCGCTCGTTCGTTCTTGCGTACATGTATTGTGCAACCACTACTCCAGGCGGCGCTGCGAGCGGTAGATTTATCGTCTGCCCACCGGATGATGAAACAGACGAACTTTAGAGGAAAATAAACCAAAAACTTCAAAAAACTGTTTTTTTTTTCTCTTTCTCGTTTACACGAGGCAGCCCCTCTTTTGTTAAAGGGCGACGTAAACTTCGCGTCTTCCGTCTTTGCTCATTTTATGTGCGCCTAGATTTGAGAGTGTTTCACACGCCTCAACCGGGGTCACGTGGTTTATGGACGGCGTTTGCAACATAAGCTGCGAGCAGAAGACGAACGCGTCAATCGTCTGCAAGCACCTCCATGCTTTGCTCGGCCTCTCCTTCCGTTATCCTCCTCGCCACCCAAAAAACGCGTGGACGTGCACGTGCAACAAATCTGCGCATGAGAAATTTGCTATTAAAACACAACTCCGCTTCATTTTTTTTTTTGTTTAAAAAAAATACAGTCGTAGTAAGACGACACGCCGAATATTCCGACCTATTTCTGTCTAAGTGTTTCTTAAACGGTCCGGGAAACTTTGCAACACGCCAAGTTGCCGAAATCAGGTGTCACTAGCGGGCGAATGGAGGCACAACCAACAGCGCGGTCAAGGCTACGGCATTGGCGTAGCCAACATTGAGCTAAATGTCATCACCATTGCCGGGAACGTCATCTCCGGGAACGCGTAGCGCATGACGTCAGCAACGTTTCCTCTCTGCGCTCAGCGGTGTCCAAGTGAGGGCCTAACGCGCCTGCACAGCGCGCTTCTTTGAAGCGGCCGTCCCGCCGTTACACGTGCTCCAAATTGCTGGGTATCCGACTTAGGGCGCGTCTTGTGTGCTTGTGTGCCGCGGATGTTTTTTTTTTTTTTTTTTTAACTCATTAGGACAGTTTCTTGCCCCGCATTATGGCACCCGCCAGTGCGGCGGTGCCGAGAGGTGCGCATTGAACGCGCCACCGATAGGAATCGGAGGTGAATATTGTATATATTTACAGCGATTGAATTTCGAGTCCGCCTTTTTTGTCGTCTTAGATGTAGTACACCGATAATATTTTTTTTTTTTTGCGTTTCGTGTCGTCCACAACAATGAAATATAATGTGAACAAGAACGCGTGTGATGAGATCATTGCAGAGAACAATCGAAAACAGCTGCCCCCGGCTTGCAGATGTTTATAAAAGGTTTAATTGGGGACCCCGTGTCGTCAAGTGTGTACTTTGTCTAGAACTAAAAACAGCGATGTCAAGATGGGTGCATTGCCGGAGCGAGTCTATCAATGATTCAGCGATTCAAAATCGATGCGTCAGCATGTTTCAGCAACACAAATTAAAGTTTCTTTTTTTTTTCAGCTACGTTATGTACTAATGTACAAGATAAGAACAAACCTGTCGCAGGAGATCACGATCCAGAAAAACCGATAGAGCTAACTTTTCGACAATTTCCAGCCACACTCGGCGGCGGAAATACGCCTTCAACTGAGTGTTGCAGTTGATAAAATCGAGTCAATGCTGCCAGTGCAAGATTTAAGCATTAAGGTAAATTAAGTTACGAAAAGTTACAAGCTCAAACAGCGGTTATCACGAAAAAACTTGCACCCGCCTTGCGAGCGTAGCCAATGTTCATCAACGGAACAGTGGTAAGTTTTGTGCGCGCTCTATTCACGAAACGTTCCAAGCGCACTCGAGATGATACCGTCTGGGAAAAGTCTTATCGGTTTGTGGGCGCAACCCACTGCCGCAGAAGGTTTTGGTCATTTGGAAAGCGATGGAGTTCGAAGGCATATTGCGGGCGTCTTCCGACATTATTCTGCGCTTTCGGTTCTTATTCGTGCAGCGTATAGCCGAATAATGATGTCCCGATGACCAGGGGATTGTCGTCATTCATTCCGCTAGCTCTAATTACATGTGGAAGTAAAATAAAATAGAGAAAACCGCGATGAAAACAACCGAACTTGGGAAACAGACGCGTCCAAAGCGTTCATCCGGATCTTTCTCTCGTTCTTATCCACTTAGTGTAAGAAGAAAAGCGCCGGCAGCCCTTTCCCCTCTTCTCTCTTGCACTCTAGTGGCGTGACGTCAGGGCCGCGTGATGGTCTATACAGAAACACAGTGTTTACAAACAAGGCCGCTTTGCCCTCACCAGGTCTGGGCACTGCGCTTGCGCAGAAACCAAATTCGAGAGGAGTGCTGCATTTGCGCATGAGCAGTACCGACAGCAGCACTACCGAAGCGGCGTGACGTCAGGACCGCGTGGTGGTCTATAGACCTTTGCAAGAATCGCCTCCTGCGCGCTGCCATCTTTGTCTGCTGTGCGGTGGAACGCCTACTGAGCATGCGCTGTAGCTCTGCGGTGCGGTATATCAGACGCTGCGCATGTATCCACAGCTCAGCGACTCGGCATTTTTCGCCCGGTTATAAGCGATGCAAAGGGCTATAGATACTGCTGGGTCAGTAGCACCGACCGCTTGGAAATTGATGCGGTCTCGAAGAAATCAAACGATGAAGAGTTCATTTCTTATTCTTTACAGTGCGCCTATACTTTTTGCGGCCATTTGATTAATCACGTCATTTTTTCCCTCAGATTGCGTGATGTCGCACCCATATAAAATTACGCCCAAATCAACGACCTCTCTTTTTTTTTTTTTTTTTTACTAAAGACACATTGATTTGTTATGCCGATTTTTGTCGAAAACGAACGGCGAAAACATTCTTCCGAAAATGACAAACCCTACTTTAATTATGGCCTATCCTTGTTTTCATTTGTCTTCTTTTACATGAGAGGAAGAACTTCATGTTTTAAACAGCAGCTCTTATAGATGGAATTTTTTTGGTTATTGTAAATACGTGCCAAAAAGTGTCCAGCGAAGCTGCAGCAATCGCGCAGCACGAAACGAACGTCGTCATGTGCTTCGCAAAAACAGAGCACAATACAAAATAAAGAAGAAAAACCTGGCAACTCCATTTTCCTACCGAGTTCCTCTTGTCAAAGTTGTCAGCACTTGTTACGTCGCCTTCGAGGAGAGAATCTTTTTTCCCGTTTTCCCGTCGTTTTGGGGAGAAGTAAAATCGGGTATAGTCTCGACCAGATTCGTCTCATCAGGAACGTCGCGCGGCCATCAAATACTCTAAAATATTAAACTTTGAAATTTTGAAATGGGGAACTGGAAACGTACACATTAAAAAAAAACGGGAAAAATCGATTTTATTAACCTAGAAATATGAAAATGAGTGGGTAAACCAGGAAAAATCTAGGAAAATAGAAATGGAAAATCGAAAAATAGCGATACGTAAGCGTACAAGTAGGGAAATCTAAAAGTATATAAAAATTGAAAATCTATAGGTAGGGAAATGTGCGCGTAAAAATAAAGAAGATATGAGAAAAAAATATGAAAATATGGCATCTACCGAGGGGAACTTGGTCATACAACCAGGGAAAATCTGGAGAGAAAAAAAAGGAAAACATGTAGGCTAGAAATTGGGAAATTCGAGTGCATACAATAGAGAACAACTTGTGATAAAAAACGAAAACCGAGTATAAAGAAGTAGGGAAACGGAGATGTACCAATAGGAAAAGCCTATAAGACAGAGATGAGGCAAAAACCTATATACAAGGGAAAAGAGGAAACAAAGAATGACTCATAACTTGTGGGAGTGGAGTGCGAATGGCTCTCCTCACGATCGTGAGGGGGAAAAAAAAAAGAAGAGACGCCAGGTGAAGTTTTCTTCGGGGTACGAGAACGAATGAGACACAAAAAATAGGGACGAAAAAACTAGGGAAAAATAAAAGAGAGAAAAAGAGAATTCCCTCTCAGTCCGGCTCGGATGTTGAACAGTGGCATCTCTTGACAGGTGCTTCGCGCAGGACGCGGCGAAAGAGCATTTGCCATCGGCGTTGCCAAGCCGTGCGAAATGTAATTTGGGGGAGTCGGGACCGAAGACAGCTCGGCGAGTGCTCGGAACGCTGCCGTGCCGAAATAAGGGGGAGGAAAAACGAGGAGTAAAAAAGGACAAAAAAAAATGGAGGAGTATAAGTGAGGGTCGGAAAGGGACTCGGAGAAGAAAAAAGGGAGAAAGGGAAGGAGACAAAGAGGAGTAAAACATACCTGGAGAAAATACCGGGAGCAGAAAGATGAAGACATGTGATGAAATGTATGCGCCAAGGTGGAATAAAGGAAAGAAAGAGAGGAAGTCAAGAAATTAGAAGGAGTGAAGTATAAATAAAATGTTACGATGCAATGAAACAAGAAATGTAGAAGACGTTGTCACGCCAGCCGTCTGTCTCGCTGATACATTAGGACTGGCGAGAAGCGAAAATGTCGACGCCGATGGTAGCAGGAATACTATAGAAGGAAGGAATGAAAAAAAATCAGGCATTCCGCGAGCGAAATGCAAAAACGGAAATATAATGTGGTCGGACATGCTTCGAGATGTGAATGAGGCGTTGAGTGCCGCACTTAAAAAACTGGAATAACAAATCTTCGGTCCGTTTTCACGTGACGGGTGGAATTTTGTGCTCTTTTGAATTGAATTTAAGGCATCCTCAAACCGCCGCTTGTGCAGCAAAAGCAACGTGGTAGGGGGCCTTATAGAGCGATGAACTGGCAGCTGAAAGTGATCCCCAATTGGCCGGCGCCATGTTTCACATTTTTGACCACGAGGCACGTGAACTTAAAGTTTTACGTCTCGATTTTAGCGAAGTACCGAGTACATATAATTGCTTAATTGATCTTTAATAACAGTACCGAGGAGATAAGTTGTGTTTCATTTGTTTTAAGTCCAAAATGTGCTTTTACGCCAAAAACTCGTGCAGCTTCGCAATGTTCCGCTAGATGGCGTCAGCCGCGGTGCTCTGTTTTGGGTTTTTTATCGGAGCTTGACACGGATGTCTGGGGATAACAACGTTGAAACAATTGTTTATCACATTTTTTACAGCGATCGCAATTCAAATCTCGGCTCAGTTTTGCGTAAAAGCCTCAGGATTTGGTACGGTCACGTGTCTAGTGGTCAACATTGTACAACATGGCGGCAGCCAAGTGGGGGTTAGTTTCGCCTGGTGAACGGGACACCAGTTTAACGCTCTAAGCCCCTCTACCTCGTTGAAGCAAAAGTCGCCCCTACGCCGGAAGGAATCCAGGTGGTAGAGCGGACTTATGTTTGCTCTCGTTATCGAGAGATGGCGCCACCCGCATTGTCCCCTTTGTTTCGTATGCCATCTGGCTGTGCCCGGAGAATGTCAAGGCGTTTGTTTGCAAATAATGAGTGGCGCTGATACACAGCATGATTTTACTATTCGCAGCTTCAATGCAAGCGGCGCCACCCAGCAGAGAAAGCGCGAAGTAACAAAACGGGGAAGCTTAGATCTCATCCAAACATGCATCGAAAGCTGGCGCCTCCTAGCGGTCAGGGAGCGAAAAAGAAAAAAAGAGGGACGATAGGCGCAGTGTCAGAATTGCGCATCCCTTTTGAAAATTCTCATTTGTTTGAGAAATTTCTTGTATCCAATAAGCACATATGAATCATACAAGATATATAAGAACATATAAGAACCGAATAAGAACTGTATAAGAACTATATGAGATATATAAGAACATACGAACACCGTATAAGAAACTTGTGAGAAGCTTCTTATAAGTTTCGTATATGGTTCTTATATAACTTATATAGTTCTTCTATATTCTTATATGGTTCTTATATGGTTATTATATGTTCTATATATCTTGTATGATTGATATGTGTTTATTGGACACAAGAAATTTCTCATACAAATGACGTTTTTCTCTAGGGATACCATCTTGGTAAGCCTTCGCGAACCCAAACCCTGCGTGTAAAGGCCCGTTCACACTCTTGCGACCTCTTAAACCTTGATTTCTTAAAACCTCTTACAACGAGAGGACGCAGTGGCGCCATCTATCGGGTTGCAGTGTAAACTTGGGGGTTCGGCATATTTTATATTTCTCCCGCGCATTTTCCTTTCTTTCTAGGCTCGAAAACGCGTTACTTTTATTTGCAAGTAACGAGTAACGTATTTAGTTACTTTTTTCGGTAACGCCTACAACAGTGGTTTTGGGTTTTTATCGGAGCTACACTCTCAAGAAAAAAGGGTGTAAAAGGGTGTATCCTTACACCCTTTGTTCCATATCTACACCCCGAAACTTCAATTCGACGCACATGCAGCACCTACAGTCGAACAGACGCCGAAAGTTTACGAGAGGCTTCTAGACACGGATGTCCTGGGGATAACAACGTTTGAAACAATTGTTTATCACATTTTTTACCGCGATCGCAATTCAAATCTCGGCTCAGTTTTGCGTAAAAGCCTCAGGATTTGGTACGGTCACGTGTCTAGTGGTCAACATTGTACAACATGGCGGCAGCCAAGTGGGGGTTAGTTTCGCCTGGTGAACGGGAACCAGTTTAACGCTCTAAGCCCCTCTACCTCGTTGAAGCAAAAGTCGCCCCTACGCCGGAAGGAATCCAGGTGGTAGAGCGGACTTATGTTTGCTCTCGTTATCGAGAGATGGCGCCACCCGCATTGTCCCCTTTGTTTCGTATGCCATCTGGCTGTGCCCGGAGAATGTCAAGGCGTTTGTTTGCAAATAATGAGTGGCGCTGATACACAGCATGATTTTACTATTCGCAGCTTCAATGCAAGCGGCGCCACCCAGCAGAGAAAGCGCGAAGTAACAAAACGGGGAAGCTTAGAGCTCATCCAAACATGCATCGAAAGCTGGCGCCTCCTAGCGGTCAGGGAGCGAAAAAGAAAAAAAAGAGGGACGATAGGCGCAGTGTCAGAATTGCGCATCCCTTTTGAAAATTCTCATTTGTTTGAGAAATTTCTTGTGTCCAATAAGCACATATGAATCATACAAGATATATAAGAACATATAAGAACCGAATAAGAACTGTATAAGAACTATATGAGATATATAAGAACATACGAACACCGTATAAGAAACTTGTGAGAAGCTTCTTATAAGTTTCGTATATGGTTCTTATATAACTTATATAGTTCTTCTATATTTCTTATATGGTTCTTATATGGTTATTATATGTTCTATATATCTTGTATGATTGATATGTGTTTATTGGACACAAGAAATTTCTCATACAAATGACTTTTTTCTCTAGGGATACCATCTTGGTAAGCCTTCGCGAACCCAAACCCTGCGTGTAAAGGCCCGTTCACACTCTTGCGACCTCTTAAACCTTGATTTCTTAAAACCTCTTACAACGAGAGGACGCAGTGGCGCCATCTATCGGGTTGCAGTGTAAACTTGGTGGTTCGGCATATTTTATATTTCTCCCGCGCATTTTCCTTTCTTTCTAGGCTCGAAAAACTTTTGTAAACGTTATAAACGAGTTTTTCTTATAGGTATTACACACATTTGACCTCGGAAATCCCGCAAAATCTTCGCTCTTGTGAAATGCAGTTCCAGGATCACCGCATAGATGGCGCCAGAATGTCAGTGTGTTCCCTCGTCCTAAGAAACTTTAAGAAGTTTTAACAGATCTCGTCTCTCTCGGTCGTACTCGGTCGCAAGAGTGTGAACGGGCCTTAAAAAGAAAGGCGCAGGACCGAGCAAGTCTTTCATATGCAGGGTTCCGAGTTGATGCACTTCGCAGGTTGACAACCGCTCGCGAAGTGGACCCGATATGAAAACAATTCACCGCCGCGCCGGTATAACTGTTGAAGTGTGCAGATTCGAGCCACGGGTTTCGGAGGTAGATATTGAGCGATATTGAATAAAGGCCACCGACTGTTCCCTGTCGCAAAATATATGCGCCGCATTCTTTGTTGGTTTCGTGTCATTTGCCACGTGTTCGGCATATTTTACTCTCCGCCGAGACATTTCTGAGACAAAAGGGAACGGAGCGCGACTGCCGAGCTGCACGCTCGGGAATATTAAACGAATAAGTTTTGATATATGGTCTTCGAGTAATTCAAGAAGTCGTGTCTCGAGATCTGAACGCAGTCGACGTAATATATACACATTGGAACTGTCGGGCTTGACGTTTTGCTCCGACAATATTACGAGCTGCTTGGTAGAGGAGGGCAAGATATTTTGTTTCGTTTCTTTTTTGTTTGTTTGTTTGGAGTACATATAAGGCTTTGTACAATAACCCGCGTTACTATCGCCTAAGTGAACAGCAATTTCAAGCAAATATACGTGCCATTTGTTTTGTTTCTTCCTATACCCTTCTCTTGCGAATGCACGCGATGTGATAGGCCCCCAAGAAATGCATGGTTTACACTACTAATATATATATATATATATATATATATATATATATGTATATATATATTACAAAGTAGTGTAAACCATGCATTTCTATATATGATATATATATATATATATATATATATATCATTCACACCGGCTTCAGAGAAATTTGCAACAACATTAAAATACTACACTCTAAAAAAAAAAGGTGTCAAAGGAGAGTAAGTGCCCTAACTTACTCTACTTTAACTCTCTCTTCATCAAAGTTACTCTTTCGCGACCGCTTCTTTCGATGATACTCTCCCTTAACCCTCACTCGAAGTCGAGAGTAACTGTAGCGAGAGTTAGTTTCTCCTCGCGATATCACGGGCTGTCAACAGATGGCGCCGCTATGGGGTTGGCGCTAAAGTCCCTGTATCTGGGAAAAGTGGCGCATTCTCTTTCCTTCTCCTCTAAAAACCCTCCTTACCCAACCTCTGAGTTCCGGTTCGCGACGGAGGCGCCCTCTGGAATTTCCCAAGCGTCTCGACGTCTCGGTCAGCTGAAGCGGTCGAGATGCCGATCGTGTGGACTTTTCTCGTCAGACATGTGTGGCAGTGACCTCATTTAGAGCCCGCATTCGTATCCGACCGCCCTGAAGCCGCTCTAGATCTGTTCGTCCAACCGTGGATCCCGAAAGTGCTTTTGGATAATCGTCCCTTCCGAGCTGCATTAGGTCAGTGTCTCGCGAGTGTTCGGCTTCGCAGCTGGAGCGGGCAAGTTGCCGATCGTGTGGACTTTTCTAGTCATATAAGTGTGGCAGTGACCTCATTTAGAGCCCGCATTCGTATCCGACAGTCCTGAAGCCGCTCTAGATTTGCTCGTCCAACCGTGGATCCCGAAAGTGCTTTGGATAATCGTCCCTTCCGAGCTGCATTAGGTCAGTGTCTCGTGAGTGTTCGGCTTCGCAGCTGGAGCGGGCGAGTTGCCGATCGTGTGGACTTTTCTCGTCATATAAGTGTGGCGATGGGCTCATTTAGAGCCCGCATTCGTATCCGACCGTCCTGAAGCCGCTCGAGATCTGTTCGTCCTACCGTGGATCCCGAAAGTGCTTTGGATAATCGTCCCTACCGAGTTGCATTAGGTCAGTGTCTCGTGAGTGGTCGGCTTCACAGGAATTGCAAGTCGCTTTTAATCATCCTACCAAACCGCCAAATTGCAATTTTATTCTCAACGATTTCAAATGATTGACTACTTTATAATACGTGACCTTGGCGAGCTTCCGGGAGGGTTTGGCCTACGGGCGCTGGCGGCCTAGAAAGCAAGATGCTATTTTCTTTCTTTTGGGGGCAGCGGTGATGTGGTTGACGATTTCTGTGCGTGTATTCTGTGCATGCTGTAAAAATTTGCGGCACCGCGGGCCTTTCGCTACGGGGCTACGCGGTGTCACTTTTCTTCCGAGCGTAACACATACCATTTTCGTTATTTTAATTGATGAAACCGTTTTTAGACGTGAAAACTCCGTTTTCGTTTAGTTTTGTTACTCCGTAATTTTATCAGTGTCTGTTTCTTTTGTTATCGTTCATACTAAAACAAATCCAGGTTTAATTACGATTTACGCTGCTTAGACTCCTGGGCCAGCGTCTTAGGTCTAGAAACCTGGTGCAGACTTGGAAACCAGCGCTCGGTTTCGGCGCCTAATCGAGTCAAGCAATTGCAGGTTATTTCAGTAAAAGGGAATGAGTGAGCCAAAAATAATTCAAATCTCATCCAGAGAGCAATGCAAAACAAGCGAATGCGAGATCAAATCTCCATGAAAATACACAAGCACAGATGACATTAAAGAACAAAATCAGTCACAATTTTATTCATTTCACAAAACTGCCAGCCAAGTAAAATGCCACGGCAGAAGTATTCACTACAAGTAGAACACATGCAGAGTACATAACAGATCACAGTATGAAAAAAAGGAGATAGATGACACGGAGATGCACCATACACCATCAAAATACTTTATTAGTTCACGAATGTGCAGATTGCTTTACTGACAGGTGCAGTCACTGTTACATATCATAAAGCAGTTCTAAAGCCCTTGCACCTTCTAATGCTGTTACTGGTATGGTATACTTGATGAGATGGGTCTGCAGGTATCAGACTTCAGATGCATACTCGAGATAAGGATGCACGAGTGTGTTATATGCTGCAAGTTTGACTCACCTTGTATGCTAAAGAGTCCATCAGCTCATGAATTATGTCTGACACAAACCTGAAGTCCTGGAGATGCCAATGAAGTGTGCGTTCTACAGGCAAAGTCTACCCCAATTCCCTAGTACCACATTGAAACCATGGGAAACACAAGAAAGATGAATCCTAAAAGCTTTCTCGAGGATGCCTTTACTTTATGCAGTCCTCTTCATAGTGGACTTTCTGCAACGAGAAAGCGCTTAAGTCCAAATTTTAAATTGTTCTCATCACGTTGCACCTCATACTCCTGTCGTTGCGCCATTATCAGTTTTATCTGCATAGAATATAGTTGTCTTTGTAGCTCTTTGTTATTCATCAGTACACCAGAAAGACCTGCATTCTGATGACACGGCTTGATGCCAAGTGTAAACAGTGTGCCTGAAAAAGAATAAAAGATTATTATTTAGTCTTGTCAAGTGGCTAAGAGTGAGACAATAAAATCGGATGTAAGTAACAGTGTGTAACTGTCTGCACTCTGCCAGGAAATAAGCAGCAGTCGAAAATGAAAACTCATCAGCTGTTGCTGCGGCAATCTGTCCAGGACAAGCTGGAGAAGCAAGGGCCTGTAGAGCGCTGCTCAGAGCTTGTTCAGGCAGCCATGGGACGATACACACTTGAACGAATAAATGAGCATAGACGACAGTCTTTGTAGGTGTGCCTCGGTCAACCTGGAAACAGTATCATTATGCTAAACTCACCAACACACAACACACCTCTATAGTCCGTTGCAACCTAAGAACGAAGGGCGAGGGTAAGACGGGCCGGGGAGGAGGAAGCAGACGGAACGCTAAAGAGAGAAGGAGGTTTCCCCCTCTCTTCTCCAGCGTTCCGTCTGCTTCCTCCTCCCCGACCCGTCTTACCCTCGCCCTTCGTTCTTAGGTTGCAACGGACTATAGAACGAATAAATGAGCAGAGACGACAGTCGTTGGAGGTGTGCCTCGGTCGACCTGGAAACAGTATCATTGTGCTAAACTCACCGACACACTAACACCAGGGATTTCCCCAGACCCCCCCTAGGGGGGGTTTAGACCCCCCCTCGTTTTTCCGAAGGCACCCCCTTAATTCACAACGACTCCTATATTCGCAATGCCCCCCCCCCCCCCCCCTTTAACCCCCCCAAAAAAATTTAGACACCCTCCTGATTTCAATTCAACCCCTGACTAACACACTTCTAGAACGAATAAATGAGCAGAGACGACAGTCGTTGGAGGTGTGCCTCGGTCGACCTAGAAACGGTATCATTGTGCTAAACTCACCAGCACACTAACACACTTCTAGAACGAATAAATAAGCAGAGACGACAGTCGTTGGAGGTGTGCCTCGGTCGACCTGGAAACAGTATCATTGTGCGAAACTCACCAACACACTAACACACTTCTAGAACGAATAAATGAGCAGAGACGACAGTCGTTGGAGGTGTGCCTCGGTCGACCTGGAAACAGCATCACTGTGCTAAACTCACCAACACACTAACACACTTCTAGAACGAATAAATGAGCAGAGACGACAGTCATTGGAGGTGTGCCTCGGTCGACCTAGAAACGGTATCATTGTGCTAAACTCACCAACACACTAACACACTTCTAGAACGAATAAATAAGCAGAGACGACAGTCGTTGGAGGTGTGCCTCGGTCGACCTGGAAACAGTATCATTGTGCGAAACTCACCAACACACTAACACACTTCTAGAACGAATAAATGAGCAGAGACGACAGTCCTTGGAGGTGTGCCTCGGTCGACCTGGAAACAGTATCACTGTGCTAAACTCACCAACACACTAACACACTTCTAGAACGAATAAATGAGCAGAGACGACAGTCATTGGAGGTGTGCCTCGGTTGACCTGGAAACAGTATCATTGTGCTAAACTCACCAGCAACTTGGGGGGGGGGGGGGGGGGTTGCCAAATTAGGCTGCTCTAGGGTAGCTGGGAAAGTTAGGTTCTGTACAGCACCGCTTGGAACTTCCTGGGGGGCCTCAGGAGGACACACTCGCCTAGAATTGACAAAGATGGCACTAGTGATAGGTGAGCCTCAGTTGACCTGGGAAGAGTATCGGACTGCCAAACTCACCAACAGCTGCGATCACTGCGGCCGATTGCCCCGAGGAAAAGCTCCGCTTGGACCTTGCTGGGGGCCCTCCAATGGACACACACTCCTAGAATAGACAGAGATGGCACTAGTGGTAGGTGTGCCTCGGTCAACCAAGTAATAGTATCAGACAGCCAAACTAAAGAGCAGCTGCGGTTGCTGCAGCAGTCTGTTCTGGGGATGTTTCAGTACTGTGGGCATTGCCTTGTGGTGTTCTATTCAGGTTTTGCTGGGGGTGCCTCGGTAACTTTAGGGAGCCAACATAAAAAACAAATAAATAGAACTGCATTTTGTAAAGGAGGCATCCAAAATCATCAGTTTGAGTATTGAATTTGTATTGTAAAACAGATATGTGTCTTACTGAATAAAAAAAAAAGGTTTGTGAGATGTACATACCACTTACATTTCCAGTTTCCTTGCAGTGGTGGTTTACTCTCTTGGTTGAAGGTAACGAAAAAAGAAATGTTTGGGAGAGCATCTTTCCTCAATTTTTTGCTCTCCTTTGTTTTGCATGATTAGTGTTTTGATTTGGTCGATACTGAAGTGGTCCTGTGAGAGATTGAAAGATCGGATTTTAGTCGAGAGCAGATCATGTAACGCCACCTCAAACGCCCGTTTCTGCAGATCCCAGGTTAGCCTGCCAAAGACCTGCACGTAAAGTTTGCGCTGTCAAAGCTGCTCGCGCGAGTGTGGGGTTGATCTCAAATGTTTTATTTGCTTGCGTTTTCGTTTCAATAAGACTGCGAGCGAAGGAGACCCTATTGACACTGCGAGAGCGAACGCACTTTGAGCGGGCTAAGCACACACGCTCGTCCAGTAAGAGCGTCTTCAGAGACATACTCGTGCTTGTCGCACTGGCTGCGCTCGCACTTCTATTGAAACGGAGTACAGATACATCCACATGCTCGGGTCCGCAGCCGCGGCAGCGTTGCAAGCTATGTGTGCGAAACAAAGTATGGTACGCGAGCACGTACGCAAAGCCTGACGAGAGCGCGTACTCCGCACGCACCCGTAATTGGGAGCGGCACCGATGCCACCACAAGCACGAACAGGAGCAGGCCGTTTTGAACTACTTAAGGCCTCTACGCACAGTTGCGTTTGAAACCGTCTCACTGCGTTGCGACTGCGAGAACGCATGACATCTGTACTTCTTTTATCGCATGCCAAGCCATCCCTTGAATTGGATTCCACGCTTCATACGAAGCACAGCTGTGCCGGTCACTCACTTTCGTTTCTCGACTCAACGCAGTTGAACGCTCTCAAACGCAACTGTGCGTAGGGGCCTTTGCTTCCACGGCACGGGCGTCCGTGCATGCCAAGCTGGCAATGTTGTGCTCGCTATTACATCGCTCGCGTTTACGGTGGAATGGAGTGCATAGCTCGCTCTAAACAGCTGTCTTCTTGCATGCTGGTGAGCTTTATACGGATCACTCACCTCGCATAACTTTGCGGCTCCCGTCGGGTTGAAATCTTTTCGATCGATTCGGTGAAGCAAGATCTTCCTCCAAGGTTCATTTTCCGTTCCAGAGGGAACACTGAAAAGCTTTCCGGCCGACTTTTCTACAGGCGCAGCAGCTCGTCAGCTGCGGCGTAGTAGCATCTTGGGAAATTCATGGCGAGCGGAAGTCCAAAACCGAAAGCCAGATGTCACGTGACGACCGGCCAATAGTGTGCGCGGCGGCTAGTTCAAAGAATGGCGCCACTTTTCCCAGGATAGAGGGGCTTTAGCGAGCGTCGGTTACGCTCGCCCCCTCGTTTGGTGGCTGCTTCGCCCTTTCTTCCCTTTGGGGAGGTCTACGGCCGGCTCTGGGCGTGTTGGCTGCTGGCGCATTACGACTTCGCAGGTCTGCTCTGAGGTCGTCCACCCCACCTTCACCAGCCCCCTGCGGCCGAGATGGCGCCGAACCCCCCGGGCAGCGTGTCTGGGACTTCCCCCAGCTGCACTCTAAAAAAAAGGGTGTAGTGGGTACACCCAACGGGGTGTAAGTGCTGCCACATATACTACACCCATAAAGGTGTACAAGTACACCTCAAGACGAGGTGCATACATACATCCCTTTTCAGGGTGCATATGGGCGCCCTTTTAGACACCTTCAGCATTCGGGGGTGCATAGATACACCCCGTATTGGGGTGTATCACGAATCCTTTCTTACACCCTCTCTGTCGTTCAGTGTGCAGGTACACCCCAATTTAAGGTGTACAAGCATTCCCTTCTCTACACCCACGCAATATTTTGGGAGTAAAGATACAACCACCAACAAGGTTTACTATTACACCGTTATTTACACCCACCCCGCTCATAGGGAACAGAGATACACCCGCCAACAGGGTTTACTATTACACCGTTCTTTACAGCCACCCCTCTCATAGGGAACATAGATACACCTCATTCAATTGTGTACCATTACACCTCTTTGTGCACCCACCTCAAGGAAATCTGTAAAAAATGTACGCGCCCAGGTGGTTGCAGAAAAGCAGGTAAACAGACACAAGGGATTGTTTTCAAATCTCATAGAAGTTTATTAGACAGCCTATTCCGTAAACAAGTACAAACGTGCAAGCAATCCGGGATATGTGAAGATGTACAACGTAGCTGTTACGCAACTGAGAAGATTACTGAGCAAACAAGAACCGGGGTGATTCTTAGGTAGTGTCTATTCTCCCAGCAGCCGGCAGAATTATTTACCCAAACAATTCTGCCGGCAGTTGCCACTCAATGGTGATACAATCACTTCATCGAACGACGTTTCATCGACACGCGATGTTTCATAGACAGCTTAGATTAGCTTTCCTGTATTTGCTTCTCTTTTTTATTTCTTAATAAGCCGCCCTACACTATATGCGCGAAGTGACATGTACGGGTGGCACAGGTGGGGTGAAATTTTTGTAATGAGCCGCCGCAGACTGTCGCCACGAAGCGACGTGAACGGGTGGGCTGGGTCGGTGAGCACTCGCCTCAGAGACACACGCGCGACGAAATGTTCCTTCAGCGTGCATTTCCCGTAACGAGTGACGATGAAACGTTAGTGTCGACAAACGTGTCTACTAAACGTGTATCAACGAAAAGTTGTCCATGAAATGCGTTTTCACAAAACGCCTGGAGAATAAGAAAGTCAGTATTCTACCTGCAGTTATCACTTGATTGTAGACAGCTAATGGTAGGTGACGGCCGATAGAATTCCGGGGAAATTATTCTCCTGGCTGCTAGGAAATAGACACTGCCTAATTTTAGAGGTAATCCGGAACGGAACGGTCAATTGCTGCAAAGGAGTAGGTAGCAGCGCACTTACGATGAAAATACCGGACTTGAAATATGTAATCCGAGATGTCGACACGAGCTCACTGCAGAACAACCTTACAAATACAAAACGAAAAGATTCAACACAATGTGGCAGAAGCAGTAATTTGCCAAACCGAACACTAAACGCATCACATGAATTCCTTGGGCTTTTTTTTAAGAAATCGCTTTTTGCCGATGTACGCGTAGGACTTTTCAAACACTGGAAGCCTTGGTGCACTCGAATACGCTGTCGCAGACAAAATCTACGGCAGCCCCGCTGGTCGCAGCACAGCACACGTGAACTAGGCGGGAATCAGACATTCCGGGATCGGAAAGAGCTACCTCGTCATCCGCGAAACCTTTACTACATTATCACGCTCCTGCGATTACCCGCGTTCAGTCAGCGGAGTACAGGGATAAAAAAGCCTCCGGTTCATTGGTCCGGCGACTGCTCAGCTTCTTCCACGCTTTCAGCTTAGGGAGAGAAAGAAAAGAGAGGAGTATCCGAAATAGCAGCTCCTTCAATGCCAAAATAGGCTGTCCTCGCAAATGCTTATCTTCAGGGTTATCCCAACAATGAACACAACGAAAGGATTTGTCCCTTATATCCCCTTGAAAATTCTACCCAAAGTTAATAGTGTAGTCGATGCAACCCATGGCCTTGGCCTTCAGGCAGCTGCCGTGCTCTGCCTTATCTCTAGCTTGGAGACTGTAGTCACGTGATCCTACCCGGAGACCCGATTGGCCTAAAACAAGCATAGCGTCCACTCTACTGTCAATACCGAGTGAACACAACAGCTCCATACTTTCTAAGAAACTCCCCGACCCAAAAAGTGACCCCCAAGGGGGAATCCAAGCACAAGGTGATTGGGGTGCGTGGCTAGCGTGGCGGTGCACTGATACACCTAGAGGTTTTAAGGGAGAGGAGAATGCTCATTTTCGGTGTACAAGTACACTGGCTGGGCAACGGAGGGTGCGTCTTTCAGAAAAAGGGTGCATGTGCGCCTGATACACCCGAGTACACCCTTTTTTTCTTAGAGTGTGGTCTCCGCTGGTGGGCGGCGGTCGTTGGTCTTTTTGGTGCTGCCACCTTCATGACCGCCTCACCGCTCTTCACTGCAGCCAGCTCGTACCGCGACACTGGATCCAGCGGCATCAGCACGGTGCCTGTGATGCTCTGCAGTGCTGTGGCGGCGACTGTCAAGTGCTTGGAACTGGAACTTTCCTTTTCTTCGGCCTGGTGCGTGAGCTGTTGACGGCGGACACTGTGAAGACGCGCGCTGGGTGTCGCGTGTATTTGTTGGGGGTGCGCAGATATATATATTATTTTATGAGAGCAGGTGGGCCTCCTTTATTCTTTATTGAGATCCACCTACCATTTTTAAGGAGGGGGGATGTGGGGATTCCTGCGGTCTTTTTCCCGATGACTGTGACAACGGCCGCGGGTCGGAACGCTCGGCTGCCTTCGCCGTGAGCTCCGACCTGTTCGTGAGGCGGAGGGCCGCCTGTCTTGGGGGGCCCTCCTCTCACTCTCTCTCGGGGGGACCGATTTCCGTTCCCCCGCTCGGATGCGGATCACTGCTGACAGGCGAGGAGGTTTCGCCTCTTGTTTTCCCCGCTTTCGGGAAGGGGACTCGTCCGGCGACCGCGAAGGAGATAGGACGTGTGTCGGCCACTTCTCCGATGCTTCCCCGGTCTTGGCTCTCCGGAACCCCGCGTCTGGCAGGTAGGGACCTTTTCTTACCTTGCCGGCGCGGGGGGCATTTTGGATGGGGACATTGTAGTTCATTTAGAAGAGTATGTTAATAAATGCTCTTGGACTCTGTCCTTACTTTGGTACGTGTGTGTTCTCTTCCGCTATATTCGAGAGAGTGAGACAAGGTAGACGATCATTGGCACCGACGGAGGTAATTAATCGAACCGACCCGCGGTAATGTAGCCCTAAATGTCGTCTATATTGCCGCGGAGATGTGGGGACCGCGCTACTAGGCTTGACGTCTCCTTTGAGCCCATCGCCGCTGTTGAGACAACACCCTTTGGTACTCTATCGGTACCTATGTTGGTAGCTAAAGGCAGACCCCCCACAATATATAACATGAAAATAATCCAAAATAAAAAGCAGCACACCCTACCTGGCTCGTGACATTCAGACCTGCCTCACTAGCTCTATCAAAAAATGGTCGCAAAGTTGGGATTGGTTCTTCACATGTGGTTGTCGCCACGATAACGTCACCCTTGTAGTGAACCACATTTTGAACTCTTTGGAGAAGCGCCCTCATGAGACAGCTGAATATTGCGGGAACCGTCATAATACCAAACGGCATATAAGTGAAATGGTAGTGACCCGACTGCGTCGAGAAAGCTGTTTTTGGTCATGAACTTGCAGGGATACCTGCCAGGATCCCTTGGTGAGGCCAAACTTTGGAAAATACAGTTTTGTTTCGACCTCTGTGAACACAGTGTCTGTCCTCGGGATTGGC